>JANHGB010045888.1:0-16008 GCA_026283785.1 Coracopsis vasa | reverse complement strand
GGCTTGGAGCAAGCTGCTCTAGTGGAAGGTGTCCCTGCCCATGGCAGGGGGTTGGAGCTGGATGAGCTTTAAGGTCCCTCCAATCCAAACCATTCTGTGATTCTATGATTTTATGAAATTGGAGGTCAGAAAGAATAGCATTTTATGGAAGAAGGCCAGATCCAAAATAAAGAGGAAACCAAAATTAATTCTTAGACTAGAAGCCAGCCTAAATCTTGATATTTGGATAACGAACCACACCAAAAGAATCATGAGTATTCAGGGCTCTAGTTTTGCATCTCTGACTGGGTGTAAAACCCTGTGTTCCTTCCAGATTGTATGTTGCCATCTGTCTCTGCTTCTCACCACTCCACTTGGCCACATGCCGCTCATTAGGGCACATGCATGAATCAGCCAGTAAAGAGGAACATTAACCTGAGGTTTTCTTTTCCCAGTACTCTGTGTGTGCTCCCTTAAGGTAACCAAGTCTGACCTCTCCTGCCCCTTGTAAACATGGTGCTGAGTTGGAACCAACTCCAAGTTCAGGGTAGTTCACATTGTAGGTCTGATTTGATTTCACTGAATACCTCACTGTGTGTGCCTTGAAATCTGGGCATGAGACAGAAAAATAATAGAGGAGAAACAGCTACAGTGCAGGTAGTGCCAGACAAAAGAACCCTTACTTTGTGAGAGAGATCTATGGAAAAAGTGGAGGAACAAATTCATCAACATCTGTGGTCTGGCAGGTGAAGTGGATATTGATTCGAGTAAAAGTGGCACAACTGGGCTGCTAAGAACAAACACAGCTACAAGACAGAGGAACATCTTGTATCTAGGTAGACGTGAGTGTTCTGATTCCAAAACGTAGCTCAAGGTCATCTCCAAGTGCAGAGTACAAACACAGTAACAGCTACAGTAGTTTGTGCAGCTCTGAATGACAGCTGAATCCCAGCAGTTTCAGGGGCTCAGATCAGACTCTACATACTGCATTAACTTCCCCATGGCAGGGCTTTCCTCCTGCTTACCTCCAGGCCAGTAACCATCTTGCAAATGTAAAGCTGAGCCCAAGACACAGGGAGAACTCCCTACCAACCCCATCCTCTCAATGCAGCCCTTCAACATCTCACATCTCCTTTCCCTCTCAGCCCCTGCTTGCCTTATTTGCTGCCTGATTTTGCTCCATGCCTACCCTATGCCAGGCAGGACACCAGCCATGTGGTCTGTATAGGCAAGGCTGCAGGGGAGTGCTTGGGGCACAGAAAAGATCAGCTGTTTGGTGGCATCTCATTGCTGTGAAGGGCTGGAGCTGCTTCATCTCGGCTCCAGTTCTGAGTTCTGAGGTCAGCAGAAGTTGAGTGTCTGCTACATGGGGAAGCAAAACACTGTTCTGTGAGTAGTAGGGTCTCACAGCCTCTGCTCAGATGAGAATGCAACTGGAGATACAAGTCAGAAGCCCCTGGCTATTCCCAGAGACAGGATTTTACTTGCATGACAGACACGTACTCCTCCTTCCCATCTCCTGCTTAGCTAGGAACTGTATTCCCCTCTTTAGGTAGTGCTTATACCTACAGCCTTTCTCTGCCTTCCAGTTACGCTCATATCTAGAGCCACACAGCTCAGCTTTCTGCTCCATCCTGTGCTACCTCTGCTGAACCCCACTGAACATTAACCACGCTGTACAGGGTTGAGGAAAGACTGAAAAGCATCTTGCATATCATGGATACTACTTGCAAGAGAAGAAACAAAGTGAGGACCTTCAGGATTTCAGTCAGTGCACAGACCAGAAAGAATCTGAATCAACTTCTGGATTCTAGAAGGGTTTTCTCTGCTGCCAAAAAGCTTCTTAGAGCCTTCTAGGGGGAGTTATGAGTTATTTCAGAAACAGGAGGACCTTTTTCAAGGGGAGAACTGTGCTTTCAGGTATCTCTTTGTATTTCTGAGCCAAGGTGCACCTGCCTTCCATTGATCTCTTGTACAACTGGAAGAAAGCCAACATCCACCCGCAGAGCAAGCCCCCAGCAGAGCAGCACGATGCTCCATCCAACACTGGCCACCTATCCATTGTCATGTATCCTGTATTTGTCACTAGCCAGATCAATCCCATGCTGTTCAGCACATTTTAGGCACTCGGGCTAATAAATCATTGAAGTGCCTCTCACTTCACAGATGGTAAGTGCAGTTCAATGAAGGTAATTATAAAAAAAATTACTTCTGGAGCAAAAAAATCAAAACATGGGAATATCTGTCTAATAGAAAAGGCCTGCAAAGAGATTTGGGAGTTCTAATAATTCTGAGGAGCAGGTTAAAGGTCTGAGAGTCTGACAGTAGGTTTTCCCTCTGATTGACTGAATCGATCCTGTCCTCATGTAACAGCTCTGGGCCCCTGTATCTCTGAGATTTCAGGTCCTGGAAACAGTGCTGAGGAAAAAGACTGCACCTCTCACTGTAATGTGTTGGGGTTTTTCTGTCTGCAAACACAATATCCATCAGTAAGAAGACAAGATGATGGAAACGTGCAGATCCTGTAGGGAGCAGGGAAAATAACTAAAGCAAACCCCAAATTCCAATAACAGTGACAGAAACAAAGTGAATTCCCAAATTTCCATTTGATTTTTGTTGTTGGATTTCGACATGACACGCTGTGACTGTGTCATTTCAACCTACCACTTACACTGAGCTTTCTAACATGCCAGAATCAAATGCCTTAGTTCTTAGATGACACATATAAAAGGAAAAGGCCCTTCTCAGCCAGCATCACTGAAGATGTATTTACAAATGGTCAAACCATTCTCTCCAGCTAAGAGGCTCCAGCAAGTGAAGTCACCTTTGCCCAGCCATTGAGGCCACAGCTACTACCACCTCTGTGATGCATAACCAAGGGAAAGAAGCAAGATAGACTAGAGGAAACAGTATTTCTGAAGGATCTTTCATTCCAGGAGAAGTTGAGAGATCTGTGATCCACCAGAGCCCTGTCCTGACCCTTCATTTCTGGTCTGGTTTGTCTCTCTGACTTCTGAGTTCTCCTTCCACGTCTGCTAGTTCCAGCTTCAGATCTAAGCACAGAAATGGGCTGCCTCACCTATTCTGGTCTTCTTTATGTAGCAGAGATAGTTCAGCCAAATTTGGGGCTCCCAGTACTACTGAGATACAGAACCAAATATTTCTTTTTTTATATGTAACATGCCAAAACCTAATTCAAGAACTACCAAAATCCCTCCAGAGTTCAAAGCAAACTCAAAACAAAGATCTGAAGTAATCTGTTTACCATTTTCTTTCTTTTTTCACCTCAGTGAAAGATATATTCATGTCCCTCAAGCAATTTACAAAGTCAGTCTTCTTACTCTGCCTACTTTTGCATTAAGCTGTACACCCCATTTTAACAAACCCATTAAGTTTTAAATCACATAAGGCCTTCACAGAGAGCCGTTTAGGGTGGTTACCTGATGCTCTTACTACCTACTCAGTTGTGATCTTCATCTTGATCTAAAGGCATTACATTGACTATCCCAAGGGCAAAGCTTTGTTTACAAAGCACCAGGTAAACAGAAGTGGCTGTGTCTCCTCCTTCCAGCTTTCAGAACAAATAACACCTTTTCGATTGCAATTACAATGTGAGGAGCATGACATTTGGTGATGCATTCTGAGTGACCTTAAATCGTTATGTAAAGGAAAATGTACAGGCCAAATGTGAAATATGATTCCAGGAACTGTTAGGAGATTAGAGAGATGAATAAATCTGTTGAATGAATACCTGCCTTGGACCTTTCAACTGGAACCAATAACAGCCAATCACAAACCTTTTTTATTATGAAGAATCCTAACAGCAGTATAAAACATACAGTGCAGCTACAAAAGAGAAGAGTTAAGGTGAGGACAATTTAGGTGAAATTTGTCACTGTGCTGAAGGCAGGAAGAACAAGCTATATCCCCAAGACCTTGGAACTGCTACAAGAGACTCGAGAGATCTTACCTAAGATCCCTCCCTGGCATTTGAGTACAAATCCAAACTGAATCAACAAAGTGCTGAGAGCTATCTAATGTGAGTTAGCAGAAGTTTTGTGATTTCATAAGTGGTTGAAGCTTTCCTGTTCAATTTCACTAAAGTCATCAACTAAACCAGTGTATAAACTAAGAAGCCCTGAACTCTTACTTGCTCTCCTACTTTAACAACAACCTCCATTTAATTAGCACTTTTATCAGGCTGAGACATCTCAAGGTGCTTTATGAAAGATGTACTATCGTGTCATCTGCAGTGCCAAGGTAACAAGTGAAATCAAGGAAGAAAAAAGAAGAAAAGCCTCAATTTAGATTTATAAAGCGAAACAGTGACAAAGGACAAAACAGGCTGGGTTCTCAGCAGGCACATACCAGTGACTGAGTTCTGTTCTCCATCTGCTGATACTCCGGTACACTGACTTTAGGAAACTTCTGCCCAAGTTTCACATTCACATTTCCACACGTTAGTTTTTGTAATGTACCTAAGAAAGAAAATCTGGAAGCAAAGTTTTAGTGTTGCTGACTGGTAACTCCTTCCTCCCCTTTAAACTGAGCTCCAGAAGACTGTTTGTGGAGTAATTTAGCATTGGTCACCTTGCTTCTATTTACTGTCTTGCCTCTGGATCAGGAAGTAACATGTCACATTTCACAGTAAGATGTACGTAGGTACCCACATCTGGTGCAGCAGTGTAAGTGAGGCTGATACTAGAACTGACATCCTTCAGATGAGAAATTAAAACACTTGTCCAGTGTGGTCTTCTCCTGATCATCCAGATGGATACTAAAGATCACGTGAGACTCTTCACAAAGCATGGGGAACACTGCTGGTGTCTTCAGCAATACTCTCAATGGCAGGGTTTTATATCCTAGACCATGAATAGCCATAAATAGATGCTGGTTTCCTCTACAGTGTTATTAATATTACTGATCTGGATCATGGGGCACATCCTAATGTTCTTACTCAGATTCTGTTCAGGTGAAACACCCAGTAAATGATGAGGATTTCCCTTTGCCTGTTTCATTATCTTCCTAAAAGCCTCATTTCTAGAGGCTGTCACAGTCAGAACATGTTCAAACTCTAACTTCAGCGGGAAGGTAGACGAAGCTGAAAGAAGACCACAAGTTATCAGGGTTAGGATTTAACTCGAGGAGTCTTCTCAAGCTTGTCAGTTGGGCCAAACTGTTATTAGAAACACTGATAAGGAAATAAATAGATACTTCAAAAAATCACATTTCAAATGCCTTCTCTTGTAAAATGCTTTGCTAGGCATTGACCTCACTGCATTTTATTATACGTTGCATCCAGCTACATTAATAGAAGTGATGTCTAATGTGTTAAAGTCATGACAAAAGAAATGGTAACTTAAAGAAAATCTTTTTCTAAGGGGAAAATGCAATTTTAATGACAGCAAAGCACAGGATTTGTTCAGTGAAAAAGAAAGAAAAATCAAGAGCTCAGGCATTTCCTGATGTATGAACCAAAGAAACTATACATTTGAAACAGAAAACCTCAAAGAACAACCAGGAGGAGGCAGAGATTAGCAAATTAACCCACAGACAATCTCACGATTACTGAATAGTTAGGGTTAGTGAACACACACTGCTGGGAAAAGTTCCAGGGCAACAGGGAAATAACAGGTCAGAAGCAATGAATTAGGATCTCTCTGCTTCAATATATAAAGTATATATAAAATGAAAGTGTCATGAAAGAAAAATACACCAAAAGGCCAAAACAAGCTACATTTTCAACAGAGCTTCACTGATTATATCAGAACTGTGTTTTTAAACCCAGATTTCCCCTTTTTCAAAGATAATATGCAAAAGTTCACAGTTTGTTGCAGCAGAAAAAACCATCCTTGACTACGATTTCCCACTACCCCCTTTTCTGCCTCTTGGCTTCTGTGATGCCACTAAACCCAGAATGTGTTTTAGTTCAGAAAGATCTACTGGCCTGTCAATATTCAAAATATCCATCAAGCTGGTTTTGTAACACATTGGGGCGAGGAAAGGGGAAACCAAATTTGAAGGACTTGTCAAAGCTCACAGTAATTTATGAAGCGAATGGAAAGTGCCTTTGACAGTAAGAAACTACTTGCCATGAAACTACTTTGCAGAGAAATAAATACTACAGACTAAACTGGGATGCCGGACTTCTTGCCAGTGTCCTACCAGGGGGCTGTGCAATGCATCGCCCTCTCTTGCACCTCATTTACTCCACCTCTGAAAGAAGATGAGAATCCTAACTGTGAAAAGCTCATCAACAATAATCAGTGGAACAGCCTCAAGGAAAGGTTAGAGCCATCTTCCCTTTTACCCTCTGCTGAAGCCCCACTCTCTCCTTATTTATGTATTGCTCAGGTTACAGAAGTACCAACAGCAGAGATCCTGTTAAATTTGGCACCACACACACAGATAATGAAATATGGGAGTTGTAAAGCCTTGAGGAATCGTGCTGTGATCTCAAGAGATGACACAGGGAGTGTTTCTGGCCCCCTCTTTCAAGGTCAGGAACTGAGAGTACTCAAACTACCAAAGGTGGGAGTTAAGTCCAAGTCTCCCAAGTGCCTTAATGATGATTTGAACTAAGCAGGACTAAACATCACACATAACAACAAATATCAGCAGGTAAATAAAGTCTACAGAGAGAGATAAAGAAAAACTAGGATTGACTAAAAATTTTCCATGTTGTCTGGAATTGGAAGAGCTCTGCAGAGATTTTAAGAAAGGAAAGCTTTGATAGAAGTGTCCTTTTTCTGGTAAAAAAGATGGTGTGGATAACATCACAACTGAATAGTCTATCTCTCTGATAAATAGCCAGTCGCATTATGTTTGTCAAAGCCTCTGCAGAGTACCCATTACTTTATTACTGTTATTATTTCTACAGGAATAGGTTTGCACCAGTACTGTCATGGAGCAGCCTGATCTTCCCCAGGCTTTTTAGGTCAGAAATGACCAAATGATTTGTTGGGCAAGTCAGTGAAGGGATGCAATGGGAACACAAAGGCTACGATGCAAGGTGAGGGTACTTCAAAAGATATCAGCAAATACAAGCCAACAGAGAGGGAACAACTAAGCTAGAGCTAGTCTGGTGAGATAATTGAGAGTGGTGGGCTCTGAAGGAGCAGGCACAGACTGAAAAGGACAGTTGAATACAGTGTTTTGGGGACTTACACCTCACAGAGCTTCTAATAATAGGCAATCATTTTAGCACAATGTTTAGGGCATTTAGCAGAAATGAGACAGCTGATGCATTTTCCACTCTTAGGCTGAGATTGAAGAATGTTTGAGGAAACTGAAACACCTTCATGCCCGGTGAAGTGGAAAAGGGGTTACAAGTGGCTGCTATAACTCAATGCAAGTATTATCCAGCTAGCACTGAAAAGAATTCAGAAGAGTCAAGATTCGGTGGCTCACAGAGCCGCTGAAATCACCAATTTGTGGATTGTTCCCAAACACAACTGAGACTGGGAAAAGAAGTCAGTTGTGAGAAAAGAGTCAGAGATTCCTTTTGTGGCATGTGGCTGATTAGAAGTGCAGGCAGCGTTTCTGACCAGGGTTTGTTCATGGTTTGTCTGTAAATCTGAAAACTGTAATAACATTTCATACTCCCAAAGAAGATTGAGAAGTACAGAAAAGAGAGTCTGAATGGCTCGTTTACAATGACCTCCATTTCAGAATCCCTTTATTCCTTATCTCATTTGATCAGTGAAGGTTATTAATGGAAACAACCCCAGGTTTTATTGGTCCTTAATGCCAATTGCTTCTTAAAATTAGTCAGGAGATGCCAGTACGCAAGTTTTCTTATTCAGCCAAGTAACAGTGAGCCTAACTTCAGTGTTACTGGTAAAGCAAAAGAACTGTCTTTGCCATGAACACTTTGAGGGTTTCAAATGAGTCTGAAATAGTGAACATTACCTTAGGCTATGCCTTTATTTTTAAGTTTCAGCTATTTATTTATCATTTTTCATTGTTCCCAAATTCAATTTTCAATCTGAGTTTGATCAGGTTTGGATAATTGTACGTATTTGTCAGCCCAAGGTCAGAGTTTGGACGACTGCCTCATTAACTTAGGGGTTTTAACAAGTAGCATAGGAGCTGCGGATTCCATTAGTAGCAGACAAGCCAGAGTCTTTTAATATTTAGGATGTTGTCTGGGATCCAACTGAGTTTTGGTTGCTATGGAATGAAGTCCATAGGAGAAAAAAAAGCCCAGGGCATTGGGTCCACATTCTGGGGGTGTACTGGCAGCAAAGAAATACCACTGCTCCTGTTGTAGGCTCTTGCATTTTTACAATGTTTTGCATGCAAAGTGATGGAACCAAGATAAAAGGTTGCAGATGGTTGAAACAAGACTCCAGAAAACAAACTGAGTTTATACCCAGTGCATCGCGTATCTACACTGCAGATGTCTGCCTGGTTAGCAGGTCCTGCTGAAACAATTCTGAAAGGACTGCTTGTAAAACTGGTTTGGAGATGAAACCTGTGTATCCCACGTGAACAGACCATCATCAGCCCCAGCTCACTTTCCAAGATTTGTGATCATGGTGTAATTGGACTTTTCCTTCATCTTCCTTTGGGTTTTCTCTGTTTCTTAAAACACTGATGAAGAACAACCTAATGAGGGGAAGGGGCAGCTCACCCTCACATCACCCACATAGTCCACTCTTAAGAATACCAATGTTCAAATGCAGATATTAAAGGGGGCTGTCATATAACCTTAGAATTAAAACCCATAATAAGAAGATCCTGATTCTCATCCTAATTTTCCCCAACCCGGACAATTCATGTCAGAAAGGGGTCTATCAGAATCAGAAAAGGGAGGCAGTATGGAAGACTTTGGTATGAGGAAGACTCACACAGACTCTTTAGGATTTCAACTTTGAACAGAGATGACTTAGAAATTATTTTAGGGGTCTGCAAACTTGTGAATGGTCTGGAGGGGTTGGACAGAAATGGGCTCTTCACCATCTCTTCCAGTATAAGAACAAGAGGCCATTAGATGAAGCCCATGAAAGCTGTGTTCCAACAAGCAAAAGGAGGTTGTTCTTCACGTAACGGAAAACAGACATGTGGAACTCTGCCAGAGGCATTATGAACACAAAGAATTTACATGACTTCAAAGGGAGGCAGGGCCAGGATTGGGAAGAGGGATCTGAGTCCAGAGATTCTGAATTTAGCCACCTCTTTCTGTGACTCTTTAGATCTCCTGCATGCCAGTGCATTTTCCCTAGTATGTAGCATATAACCCAATTCCAAACAGCTTTCCCTGTTCTCACTTTCAAATGGTACCTCTGTCTCCTGACTGCTCAAAATGCCAGAGCCTGCAGTTATCAGAAGAGGGATCAGATAAAGATCCCACTTCTCACTTTTGAATCTTAAAGCAGTCTCAATGCTTGTGATGTATGAAGAGGTCACACAGTGATACAGTAATTCAGGACTTCAAAATGAATCTCAGCAGCTTGGAGTACATGACTAGTATTCAAGCATGAAAAGGAGGCTTAAGCAAAACAAAAATGACCTGGGAGATGAGTTAATTCTTCTCTGAAATGAAGAGCTCATTGAAGGTTAGAAACAAGTCTTACAGAAATGCCACAAGAAAGTGCATAGAGGTAGCATGTTTATGTAGGAACACATGAATATTAGGGAGAAGGAATTCTGAACTCTCATAAATTATGGCCTATTTCTAATAAAAGCTCCTGTTTACTGGCTAGAAGATAATTCAGTTAATATAACTGAATAATAGGTAGAGGTAAATAGGTAATAGTTTTACCTATAAATAGGTAAAACTCTCTGCTAAACTTCAGATTTATCCTTGTAGATCCAGAAGGCAGAAGCTATGGGCCTTGCAATTCTGCACATACATACACTCAAAGCAGACACTCCCAGGGTATTTTCATGTACAAGAGTTCATGATCAAAATGGTGCATAACCCAGCACTGTTCATCACTGAGAGACTCGAGTCAGGTTATTCAAGGCTTTCTATGGTAAGATTAATAACAAGGAGCATACTGAGCCTGGAGCAAAGCAGCATCTAGGTCATGGCAGGATAGCTTCCAGTCTATCACAATAGCTTCATGAACTTTGGGAAAAGCTGAACTAGATGCAGAGAGGTTCTGAATAACTCAAAGTTGTCAACAGTTCCTCAACACAGCGTTATCTTTTTAAGTATTTCAGAATTCACAAGGCCATTTTCATTATGGGGCATTATTGTTCATTTACTTCTAGTAGCTGCAATAGGAACATTGTGTGCTGATTATCAAAAGGTACCTTTTGATGTACAGACCTTCTCAGTAATGCAGGGAGAGATGGGATATTTAGATTAGATCATAAAGGGGGAAAAAAAGAGTCCTTTCACTAAAGCACCAGTAGATTTGGGACCAGCACATCACAGTCCCCCTACTTTGTGCTCTGTTGACCTGCCTCTCAGAGCAACCCATGCCTCAGGTTTCAGACCAAAATGAATTACTCCTAATGTGTCGTGCTACACAATACAGAAAATGTGTTAAGAAAGGACCAAGAAGCAATGGCAGGAGAGAAGAGAGGGAGATAGAGATTCCTGCATGCATAACGTTTTCCAAAGATCAGCAATCTCATTAAAAGGTTCCGATCTTGATATTCACCCGCAGCATTTGCTTCTGTAACCTCCTGTGACAGCAAGTTCCTGTGCTGCGTGAGAAAGCATTTCTTTTCGCTGCCCCATATTCATTGCCATTGATTGCATTGATTGACCCCCTTTTAATCAGTCAGTGCAAAAATATAAAGGGCATCCAACAGGGTTCCAGAGTGACATAACTTGACATAATGTAGCCTAATGTGACGAGCTGCTGAAGTTGTCAGGGTTCCTAGAAAACCCTTGTAGGAAAACTTTAGAAAAGACATAGCTACACAATCCTACTGATGCAGAAGGTTCAGCACTTCAAAGGCTCCATGAAGGAGAATGAAATCCCTTTCCATCTCCAGGTAAGCGGGAGAGCAGAGGGACCATTCCATTTCACATGTCTTATCTTCCTAATAGTCCACCCTCCCTGTGCTTTTTGATCCTGGAATTAAACCAGATGAAACTCTACAGTTTTAGCATCCCAGCAATAAAAGGGAACCTGATCTCTTGCCTACTCATGTGTAACACACATTACAAGAAAGAAACTAGGGTACTTAAATTCTACCTTGTCCTTCATCCTTATTCATTTACATCCATATGAAAAACTTTCTCACCACCAAAGCATTCATACTGCTCCTTCCCAAAGTGTGTAAAGAGGAAATGAACACAAGATGTTACATTTGCCCTGCAGGTGCCCAGCTGAGCTGGAATCTGTTCCTGTCCATCTGCCCAGGGTTTTTTACTGTATATGACACTTAAGGTTAAAAGATTAAGGATTGTCTGCTTCTTTTTTTATGGTAGAGGATGGTGGTTGAGGTCACCTGAAGTGAAATGCAGGCCTTGCAGACAAGCACTGCAAGCTGTACAAGAACTGGGAAGCAAACCAGGTTTGCATCTGGAAACTCCAGAGTGGGATGCACTACACCCCAATAGCATCCCCCTTTTCTCTTCCTAGAGCTCACTAAAGAAGCTCCAATTGGTTCTTGCTTTTAAGGTTCTGGTGAAGATCGCCCTTCCAAACAAACCCTAACCCTGATACATCACTAGAATGTGGTTGATAACACAGACTTCCCTTCCAAAATGAACTGACCAAAATTTGATGTGTTATTTTTCCCTTTCCCACACTATCCATAACCTCTAGATCCATGCACTGACAGCCACAGACCTCGCATATCTGACTGGCTCCAAAATTCCCATTTTGCATATCTGAATCACTGGAAAACACATCTTCAACTTCAACAGTGGCTCTAGTACAGGAAACGCACTAGACAATGACATGACCATTGCAAACCTGGCACAGTCACACCACCAGGTAGGTATTTCCATAAGCACCTCAGTACCCCAGATGCTGCTTTCATGGTTTAAAGGGATTTTTGCAGACAGACCAAGGATTTTTCCTGGCTGGCCACAGTTTATTTTATTTACATTTCAATAGCAAAACTATGATGCTGTTCCCCTGTGCTCTGCATGTATAGAACTTCTGGGGGTTTTACTTGCAACTTGAAGAGATAGCACATACTGAGTTTATTTTAAATGGTTTCCTGTTCAAACCCCCAAACCCACACTATCCAGTACCGAGGCTAAATTCTGCCCTTCAGAATAAACAAGCCTTGAAGCTTTCATTTCTCCCTGACTTATCTCTGATCTGTTTGAAAAACCTGACCAGATCTCTCTTTTCGTCTCACAAAAATTCACACTGAGAGAAGTAACATCATCACAACCTGTCAACACTTAGAGGCTAAACAAAGAGAGAAACAGATCAAGAAAACAGAGATGAAAAGCTTTGGTGCCCCTCTTCCCAAACTAATACTCCCAAAATGTGTTTGGAGAGAGGGGGAAAGAGCCATTGTTTGAGCTAACACATCAGCCGATGTGATTATTTAACTAGCTATCTCCATCCCCAGACATATCAAATGGAATGCAATGCCAGCTGAAAGTATTATGTAGCCTTCAGTGATGTGAAACACATAAGCTCTAAGGCATACAGTTTGGCTGAAGACTCCAGCTGGCACTGGTAGTTTTATTCTACTGTGAAAAACATGAAAGTCCTCAGATGCCCTGCTGATCATGGGGTCTGAGGAACTTCCCCACATCAGCCTCACATGTACTCACACTGCAATTAACACGCTCCTCCCGCTCTGCCTTTTCCCCCTTGCTGCAGATGTGTACACACATGCGACATTCTGTAGTCCAAGAACCCTGTGCTGGGAGTCCATGTGCCGTTGTGTTTGGAAGGGGGGGACATTCTTTGTCTAAGTGCTAAAAAATCTGGGCCCTCAACTTTCACTGGAAGGTGGCTGCAGCACATGTAAAGACCATTAAGGGCTCTGGTTTGCTTCCTAACTTTTCACAGTTTTTCTTCCCTTTATGACATGTTTATTGGCCTGGAAGGCTGAGGAGGGATAACATAGGAAACCAAAGTCCTCCACTCAGCTCTGACTCAACTCTTGTGCACCTCAGCCTCATTTAAGGGCAAGCTGCACTCGGCATGGTGGCTAGCCAGTGTGAGCAACTGGAACCATTAATCCCTGTTCACATCTGATTTGTGGCAAAATCTAAGCCAGTGGGTCCAGGGTAGTTAAATGTGCTGCTTGGCAATTAACAAAAAAGGTTACAGATGAATAGTATTTGGTCTGAAAACAAATCTGCAAGGGGTTTTCGAGACTGGTGCCTTGAGGATTACAGCTTATTTGTGGAGCTTTAACAGGAAACTGCTAATTATGACACCTGCACAACTTCCCTTGAATTAGACCCTGGGGATGCGTTGCCTTGCCTAGAGATGTTAGCCAAAGCCTCAGGCTCTTAATCCATAGCCGTCACCTAAAGTGAGAACAGAATAGGCAGCCATAGGGTATTTGCAATCTTAGTTAAGAAAGGGTATCACACAGTTTAAACTGGATTTTTCCTTCCAAGACAAACTACTTGCGTTTCGAATACTCTTCCAAGGAGGCTCTTGTGAAATCAGCAATCTGATCCATTAAAATGGCTTCCAGTCAAAGTGTGTACATATGTAGCACTACAAAATTGTTTGGAAAAGAGAGTCAAAGTGTAAGAATCAAAGCAGATAATCTACTTGATATGACTGTAAAGCAAGGGAATGTCACCCAGAACCACACTGACTATTTCAGGTTAAAAGGGACATGTGTTCCTCAAACCTTGGTCCTCTAGGTGAGATGAATACTCATTCTCAGGCTTTAACAAATACAGTTTTACAAGTATTTTCTAGAGCTGCTGTGCTTGCAGCTTGTCCATGCTTTTCAGTCCAGAGTGTCCGTGCTGTGAATACAAAAGCCAGGATATTGTTCAAGAAAGCTTCAGGCAGTGGTTTACTCAAGATGGACTTACAGAATCAGATGAGCTTGCACGTCTTGCAAATATGAAGGTTCTAAACATTGCATGAGCAGCCACATTCTGGGAGAGACTTTGGGAATAATCTGCCATGACAGGCTTTCCTACACTGCCCACTGGTTACATAGTGTATGAAGCTCATGCCAAACAGGCTGGTGTGTCTTTATAGAATGATCAGCACTTCCTGAGCTATGTTAATGTCTTAACCCTCCTCCTCCTCAGCAATTATCAGCCCTTTAGCCTGTGTATGGGTCTGGAATGCAGCAACAGGCTGATATGGCTGATATGGCTGTATGATCCTGTTCCAGAGCTACACTGGGTATTTCTGCATGGTGCTTTGTATCCTGAGAAGATATTCAGACCACCAGGATACGGGAGATAGCTGCCTTAGGAATCCAGTCATGGCACATTCCCCATAGCATCAAGAAAGCCTCCTTCTTAGTTCTGCAGGAAGTTTCCCCCTGAAGTGCAGCTCACAGACAAAAGCCATCCTGACGGCAAATAATGACTATGATGCTTTACTTATTCTTATGTTTAAATCAAACTGGTCAGTGGCAAAGACCAGTGACACTGCCCTCATCATGGGAATGTAACAGGCACTCCTTGAAGCCTCTAAGGAAGGCTCTCATTTTATTGACAGCAACATGCCCAAGGTAATAACTGATCCCTAAGTCTTACACAGTGCTTCTGTTCAGCAGACTGAAGTTGTCTCCAAAAATAACCTGCCAGTGCCATGCTTGGACTGCAGTGTCCAAGCCAGAACCAAAACTCTCAACTCCCAAGGTCCTGACACTCCCATGTAGCACCACACTGTGCCTTGCTCTCTGACTCCTGGATTGGCTGCAAGTCTGCTCTGACCTTATTGAAAGAGCAATATTCAAACAATGACGAAGCAGAGCAACATTTCTGTCCTGTTGGGGCAGCCAGGGTTGACAAACGGGTGGCAGGACAAGGTTAAGCAGTGCATTCATAGAAGAAAGCACTCATGGGTTTATTTCCTTGCCTCTATCAATGACTTTTTGCAAGTATCTTAGTCCTTTTTTGTCTCAGACTGCTGAAAACATGGGAACGTTCCAAGTGATAATAAACTCCTCGTCTTTAATTTATAACTCCTAAAAATTGACAGAAGCCCAAAACACCTTTTTTAAGCCTGAAAAGGTGGCAGAGATGCATATTGTGTTGTCAGCACAAGAACTTCTGTGGCTGCAAGGAGAGAGCTGCCAATGCGCTTGCAGAAATAGCAGCAGCATTTTGTTTATCCCTGTAAAGCTTGGCCAGTATATTTTGTACTGAAGGAGCAGGTTTACCATGAGGAGAAGGAACTGCTGCCTCCATCCTTTTTAACATTGCCCAGTGTGGAGCACATCCCAGCCCCAGGCTGTGAGCCCTGCTCTCCTAGTGTCTTGTGGCCGCATTTACTGCAGGAGCACTGAGAAGGGGTTGTAAACCCTCCTGCTTGAGTTTACAACCCAGAGCCTGTGCCTCCTCTTCTCCACAGCTTTCCTATTTCAAAACCTGGAAACCAAACATCCATCAGTCCCATTGCACCCTCTTGTCCTTCCAAAATGTGCTTCTGTGCGTCTGTGCTGTAACAGAGGCACGGAAAGCAGGGGGTTAGGAGCACCAAATCCTCCATCTGCAGCCTAAAGTAACAACATAGGGAGGAGTGGGAGAGGGAGAGTGGTGCACACAGCAATACAAAAAGCAGTTTTTGTGCCAGGCTCATCAGTGTGGCAGGGTAATAAGGTCAATGTGAAAACAACTGGAAGGCACATACCCCAGTAAACATGTGCTGAGTGAAAACGGCCCGACCTTATGTTGTAGAATCCAAACCCATTGAGTCAATTGCCAGAAAACATGACATGACCTTTCAGATTCAGTGAGCATCAGATCCAAGAGCAGGCTGCCGTGCTCTTTTCCATTTCACTGCTGCCCCCGGAGGGCCTCAAGTCACCTGAAATAATAGCTCGGGCTCCAAATCTGCACTCCTTTAATGAAAAAAAAAATACACATGGCATCAAGTTTGACCCTGGTGGCAGATTTTTTATATGCTTAGCTCAATTTCTTTAAACTTAACAACAGTGCTT
>JANHGB010045887.1:19549-48895 GCA_026283785.1 Coracopsis vasa | reverse complement strand
AGTTCTTTACTGTGAGGGTGGTGAGGCACTGAAATGGGTTGCCCAAAGTGGTAAATGCTCCAACCCTGGCAGTGTTCAAGGCCAGGTTGGACAGAGCCTTGACCGTGTGAGGTGTCCCTGCCTGTGGATGGGAGGTGGGGGGTTGGAACGAGATGATTTTAAGGTCCTTTCCAACCCAAGCCATTCTATGAAATCTGCCTGAAAATGGCTGGGAAGCTGGTTCTGGATTCCTGAGGCTTCAACAGTCAGAGGCAAAAATAGGTGAAATGCAGATTGCTGATGCCATTTGACATACATTAGATGGCTGAGGCATAGATACAGAGGTGGCAGATGTGAAACAAGACCTCCTGGAGCAGCACTGAGGTAGGAGGGACATGCAGCATCCAGTATCTACAATGACATTGGACACTGTTTTTCACCCGAGTTCACAATTTGCCATAGCAGATCCTCCCCTCAGAAACAAATATGTCTTTTAAACAGTTTAGAAGAAAGGCAGAGCCTTTTCTTCTAATCATTATGTTGATGTAAATCAACATAACTTCATTGATTTCTAGGAGGATGCAGGGAAAGGGCTTTTTGGTGGGGGGAAAGCTGCAGAAGCAATATGTAATTGTTGGAATTGTTGCATCTGTTGGGTAATCCAGGTAATTCTTGGAATCAGAGTTAGGCACCTGAATATGTGATATCTGCCTGGTTCACTATTTCATATCATTGCAGTGGTTCCACAGGCTGAACACAGAAACGTGAAGGTGGGCGACAGCGTGACTCTCAGCTGTACCCTCACTGAACCCAAGGATGTTGTGCAAGTGACGTGGCAAAAGGACTCTGAAAAATCAAGCATTAATATAGCTACATACAGTACATCAATAGGATTAAAGATCCATGAGCCCTATCAAGGCCGACTGAATTTCCCCAGTCTGGCACTCAATGAGACAAGCATCACTTTTTGGGACACTAGAATGAACGATTCGGGGTGTTACACATGTTTCTTCAATACTTTCCCTGATGGCTCCTTCTCAGGACGGACCTGCCTGAGTGTCTTTGGTAAGATTCTCTGCAGGGATATTTCTCTAGTGGAAAAAGGGGTGTTTTCTTACCCACAGCATTTCCTTGAACAGATTCAGGAGCCACAGTGGTAGGAGCATCCCTTGATGGAACATGGTATAGAAACAGAGCATTAGTGCTGCGGGCAGGAGTCTGTGGGGTCATATTCAAGCCTGTTGTGGTGGTTTTGGCTCCGAGCTGTCCTTGTTTGAGTAACAGTTAAAAAGCAAGGAGTGGGATCTTTGGTTTTTAGCCCCCAAGTAATCCCAGCTGGAACTTGGGCAAACCAGTATTGCCTTTTGCAGTTTCTTCTTGGTACCAGTTACAGCCCTGGTGCTGTGAGTTGCTGTGCCAAACCCTACCACTGATAGGGAATTAGCAGATGGGAGAACAGCATGGACCAAGACATGGTTTTACTTAGATTATTTTAAAACCTGGGATTTTAGGTTGAGTCAAACTTTGGGGCTATATAACTTCAGTATAAGGGAAGGGGTACCCAATAATGGGGGGAGCTTCACCCAGTGAACTCTTTTTGCAGTCCTGAACCATTGGGTTCAGTGTGAATCCAGTAGGATTTGCTCTGCTTATGACTAGTTGCTCATTGTTGTGATGGATTCTCTCATTTGTGTGTTGGAAGGTCTCGATGCGTCTGTCCATTACAACATTTCTGAAGGTCACTTGATAGCCATCTGTAATGCTGTTGGCCTCCCAGAACCCACCATCACCTGGAACAAGCTGTTCAATTCTACTCCTACACAGGAGAAGGTCAGGCACGCAAATGGGATGGTGTCCATCAGCAGTAAACTGGAGATCTACAACATTAAGGGCATTGAAGAGCAGGACTTGACCTGCAGAGTAAGCAACATGAATGAAAAAAGGGAATTGCTTGTGAAAATGAAAGAAGGTAGGTGAGCAATACAGGCTGCTTGGTTGTGTTCTCTTGGCTTCTGTGTTTTGCAATAGCATGTTTAGATAGGAATCTGCTGGGAAGAGGGGGGAGTGAAATGTGTATATGCCAAGTAAGAAGAAAGGAAATCCTGCTTTGTGTTCATATGTCATTTGACATAATAATGTATTGGGGTCCCCTCCAAGAGGGAATAAAGCCAAACTGATCACCTAGGGTCCTATGGGTTTCAGAGGCACCATGCAGCAAGTCAAATTTGAATTTTCATGTAAGCTTTCATAGTTTCTTCGACAGCCCAAAGATAAATGGGGCCATCTTAAATACATCAATGTAATGTCTGAACACCTCACAGTGCTAATTTATTTCTTCTTCCTACATTCTGTTCTGCTTGAAAGACTTTCACCCCAGTTCTATAGATGAGAAATAGAACATTAAAAGCTGAAGAACCATTCTTGGTTCACCCAGCAACATTGACTTAATTGATTTAAAATTCTTGTGTTTCCAAGTCCAAAGACTTAACAGAAAGACCACTTGGAAATTAAAAAGACAGGAAAAGCAGTTTGGGATTAATTCCCAAATTATGTGCTCAGGAAGGGATTGTTATAGGAATAGTGGTACAGAGTAAAACCTGGCTTTTAATACATTCTCTCTAAAAGTTCAAAAGCAAATTTGTTCTGAATTCTGAGTGACAGTAATTGAAAAAGCATAATAATGTTGTCCTGTCTCAAATGCAATATTCTTTTGGTTTGGCCTTTTAAAAAGGAAATGTGTATCTCAGAAAGCAGGAAACCAAGACTGTTGTTGTTCCTTGCTAGAAGAATGAAATATCAGCTTGCACGGTATCAGTGAGGAACCACTGTCGTTAATCAAACATCCTCTTGCCTCTTTTTTGTCCTTTTTCCTATATGAAATAGCTTAGTTTGGTTTGGGGTTTTTTTTTGTGTGTTATTTTTCTTTCAGAAACAGGTTCCTCGTGGCTTTGGCTGCCGATTACTGGGGGGATTTTAATTGTCTTCATAGTTCTGATTCTGATCACGCTGTGTTGGAGGAGGAGGATATGCAGGAGGGGTTGAAGTGGTGAGTCTCTAATGCATAGAACCCAATGGTTTCCATAAAGCCTATAATAAGGTCTGGTCATCTGCAGAGAAGAATGAGACTTTGTTGAGACTTATATCAGACAAGCAAACTTTATAATAATATCTTTACTAGATATTATTATCTTATACTATATTATTATCTTATACTAGCTATCTATACTAGATATAGTTACTAGAGGTTGCTTCAGCTGCATGCAATTTTAAAAGCTGTTTTCTGCTGCTACTGCTGAGGACCAATACAGGACCACAAATCATGAGGGGAGGGTGTAAGCAGAGCAGGATGTGTGGCTTGTGGTTTGCTTTCAGGCAGGAGTCTTAGCAGAAGTAATTCACTCGTATTTCACGTTCTCATGGAGGGCCACAAAGGTGTCCAGTGTAAGTATGGTTAGGTAATGGCAGAAGAGGTATGCTGAAGAGAAACCCACTCATACAGAGTAATGTGCCCTCAAGGGAAAGGCTTATTTCTACTCACAGCACCCTCTTTGTGTTTTTAAGACAAACAGTGTAATGTGATGGAGAACTGCACTCAAACGAGTCTGCTTCCTGTTGATGAACTAAGGAGAAATTGGAATCACTGTAATGTCCCTGTCTGTGTGATGACCTGCTCATGGATCAACGCAGCTTTCTAGGCTCATTACTAAGAACAGAATGAAAGGCAAAAGTTAGAGGAGGGAGAGGCCTTGGGCTTCAGAAATCACACAAATTTGATGGCCATTGGTAGTTTCATTCTTGCTTACCTAGATCAAAAGTAACTGTTTCTGGCTTTAAATTCTATTACTATGTTTAGAAGTGCCACTGCAGCATAACTCAGTTCCTGGATATTTAGGTACTTGTATCATGATGATAATGTGATTTAAGGTAAGGAGATGGTTTCAGGAGTATCAGACTGTCTCTTATGAGCTTAACCCTAAAGCATCTGCCATTAACAGGGGTTGATCTCGTAAATCTGCTACTGCCAGAGACACAAAAGTCTTCACTGAGAAGAAAGAGAAATGAACACTTCTTACACCCCAAATATAACTTCTTAATGGTAAAATGCATATGAGCTTTCCATTGATTCTATAAAGAGAAGAGAAAATGTCTGTTGATTTTCAGATCAACCTGGGAGTTAAATGGCAAGGAGTTGGTTCTAAATCATTTTATTTGAAGGATCAGAAGAAAAAGGTGAAATGCTCAAAAGAAAAATGTAACTTTATTCGAGAACAACCATTCCAAGCATTAATGAGTTTGTATGAAGCAGACCTTGAAGAGGTGACTTGACAGAGATCTGGGATCACCCGCTAGAGTGGGTCAGAGAGTGACCAGGCAAAGAGAGCACTAAGAAGTACAGGTGCTGCTTTGCAGAGTTTCAAAGCCCCTTTGTTGCATGCCAGATGAGGAGAACCACACTGGGGTGCTGTTAGTGCACTGATGCCTGAAGCAGGAGCCGGGTCAGTCAGTGATACATTGCTTGACAAGGCTGCATGGTTCATGTTTTAACTAAGCTGAGGATGTTAACACACCTCCTGGCATCATTCTGGCTGGTGGATATTAATGGTTCCCCAGCCAATGCCCGCATGTGGATCCAGCAATAACTTCTAAGGAGGCCATCCCAGCAGGTAGTACAGTTAACTTCACAGGTTTCCTATGCTCCACACCACCCTTAGGTATCAGGCTTGGAACCCTTAAGCCTGATATCTATCATACATCCTTGTGCCATGTCGTGGGTCACACAGGGCACTATTTCTTGCTGCAAGATGCCGCTGTTATGTGCAGGTACAGAACCTACACTTTAGTTTGGAACCTTTGAACAAAGCTGCCTAAAATGCAGAAAAGCATAATATGTTTAAACTGAAAGCACTGTGCCCCTTCTTCCTCAGCTCATGTGTCAGAGCTTGAAGCCCTTCTCTGTCAGCAAGAGAAGTGGGGTCTCACACCCTGATGCCTGGGAGGCCATCTGGGTTCCTGGCCCCACATGTGTGCCAGTGTATCACAGGGTCAGGACTTCCTTTAAATAACTGTTCAGTGTGGCAGAGGGGGTAAATTAGATGAGCAGTGTTTAGCAGTGGGTGTAAGTTTGTTGTATTAGAGTTGATCCAATAGAAGCGGGATTTGAGGGACTTCAGTTGTTTGTGTTCCTTCCCATTTGTCATGGGATTTGATTAACTGTGATACCAGGATGTGACTTCTGCAGTGGGCTTTTAGTCTCTGCTCATTTAATATGGCCTAGTTTTTATCAATCTTAGTCTATATCTTTTCAGGTGCTTTTCAGTCTTGAATTGTGAAAATGCGATGTGCCAACCTGGATCCTTTTTGCATAAAGGAACATTACTTTATCCAGAGTAATATTGACTAGCTGATGCTATTCCTTTATACAGTGACCAGCTTAGGGAAACGTGTAGTCTATCTTCCTAATGTGCATCTGTTTCCATGAAGGCCTCATTAATTAGGTTGCTGTAAAACTTCAATACCGGTGCTGTTTGATCACTCCTTCACCATCTGATTTTCTAGATGCTCTCTTCTGCTTGCTGCTAAAAGTTACTTGCAATTTATCTTGTATATACTTTCACTGTCGCTTTCCTGGCCAAATCCTTAGAATGCCAACAATAGCTGTAGAGCTACAGTCATTTTTAATGCTATATTTAGGGTATATTACTACTCCACAGATATCATACTGTAATGGGAAAATCCACTCCAACTTGTTAGCTCCCATCTGAGCAGCTCACTACGGGCCTCAGTCTGCTTTTTGTGGTGACTTGTGATCTGTGAAATCTGTTTATCATCTTTCAAGCATTGGTTGCAGTTGCTTCACCCAAAAAGGAATAATATCTTGGAGAAAGCCTTTTTCTCTTTTTATCCTCTCTTATCCTCATGTTTGTGTTGGAACAAGGAACAATGCGTATTTCTGTGCATGCTTTCTGTAACAGCATGATAGAGAGCTAATGATGCTGGCTGGAGGATACTACTGTGTATCTGGGGCTTCAGTACTTCTTTTCATTCTGCACTAGAAAACAAGCAGAGCTTTTCCAGCCTTGTCAAGATGCCTGGTTTTTAAAGGAAAACAGCAGCTTTTTTGTCTGGGTGGCTTTGGGGACCCTTCTCTCTCAAAGCTTTTTCTCTTCTGCTGTTGAAAGGATGGTTGGGTTTTGCTTAGCTTTTATTTTTGTTGTTACCCCCTCTCCATGATAGATGCTTGAGAATCAGATGAAGAGCTGGGGCTCAAAGTTGATGTCCCATCCCTCAGACATTTGCCTTGCATATCGGTTACAGAGCATGCATCCGTCTCAGTTCTCCCTGAAAACATTCCAAGTGTCTTCACAAGATTTGGCAAGGAGTCACTTGTTTGGAGGCAAACTGGGCAGCCTTTTGTCGAGAGCTGATGCACAAGCTTTGGAAACCTCCCATCTTCATCCTCTGCTGAGCAGAGAGGTGAACTTAGCATGCCTGTCACTGGGTTGAAGTGCAATGACCAGCCTTCAGCCATGCTGGAGGTTTCTCAGTGATGCAAAGTTACACCATTTCCTACCTGGCTCAACTAACAGAGCTTTACTGTAGACTACACCAATGTAAAGCAGTCTATTTAACAGGCTGAATGCCTGGATTAAAGCAAAATAAAGGCTATTATTCTGAATGAATTCCTTTGATTTACCTATTGCATAGATGTCTCAAACTGAATGCTATCCACAGCATCACTTGTGTATTCCAAGGTTTGCAAGGTACTTGTGTTTCAGCCTGGCCAGTTAAAAAGCTTTATAGTCAGTTCTCATGACCTAGCAGTCTGCAGGGGGATAGAATTCCATGTAAACAGTTTTAGGGAGGCTTGTGGTGGTCTGTGAGGCTATTTCACAAATGGATGTAAAGGTCAGCATGATTTTTTTGACTGGTTGGTTGGGTTTCTTTAAGCATTGGTTTGTTGCTCTCTCTTGGGATATCTTTCCCATGTTTTGCCATGTGGAAAGCTTTATAAATGGTCAAATAGCATACTTGTGTTCAAAAAGCTATAACAACAGGACAAAATATTCTGTAAACTTGAAATTGGATACATGCTGTGGCCTAAGAAAGGCTGAGCAGATTAAATGAACCCGAACACAGTAAATTTGAAGAGACACCTTAAAAGATACCAGATCCAATGAAAAAAGAATCCGTTCTGCAGAAAGCACCAGCATAAGCAGTGGGGTTTTCCTGTTTGGCAATTGAAACATTCAGATTTTATTTCAAGCAGGAATTTTATGGAACTTAAAGAGCATTGAAGTCTTTGTTTCAAGATGTTTGTGTCTGAATACAACCAACCAACTGTAATGCAAAGAGATGCTGAACTTCAGTGTACCTTGAATGTTACACAAGTGCTGTAAACCAGATTCAAAATACCTCATAGATACCACCTATAGATCACTTAATACCCTGAACAGGAATTGAAGATGCTCTGATTGTTATTTTTTGAAGTTTGGAAGTTGCTACAAATAATACAGATTCTGTCTCTTAAGCTGCATATAGCAACTTGGCTGATGAGCTACGATGTGCAAGTATCAGAAACCTACATTTTTGGTGGCCAAAAGTCTCTTGAAAGGTTGGTAAATATGAAAGTCTTATGCAGGAGATTGCGGTCATTTGGGAGACTTTGCAACAACGAGTACTTACACACACTTTCCATTGCTTTGTTTATAGGAAAGATGGGAATTATTTGTGGAAGAGTCATTATAGCAGTGTCCTGTAGTGTTTATTCAATTTGGGGAACTCTCTGTTTCTAAGATTTGGCTTAAAAATGAAGACAATTCTCATTTTATCTATGTGGCTTTGCTTAGTTCAGTGGATTTGCTTTGACATACAGCTGGTTTTCTTAACAGTGAGAGACAAGGTAGTTGAGAACAACAATATAGCAGCTCAGTTTTAGGAGGCTTTTCAGGATACTTTGTCCTGAAGTGACAGCTAAATACCAGCCTTTCAGATGATAAACACAGTACAGAACTCCCTCTTTCATAAGACAGATGGATATAAGACACCCTGCGCACAGAGAAATGAGTCTCCAGCCGCTGTTTCCCAGCTGGGGAGGTTCATTTTAGGATAGCCTTGGTTTCCTCTCAAGCGTGGCTTTTTTTTTTGTGAGTAGATTATATTTGTCCTATTTTGAATTCCTAAAAATAGGCAAAAAATGCAGTGGTATAAGTGAAAGTGGTTTTGCTTACAGCAGCTTCGTTTCTTCACCCTTCTTAACACTGCACTCAAAAACCCATCCAAGAAAAAACCCCAACCAAACAAGAAACCCACACCGTAAACACTCTGCAGGCAAACAGAGCTGATGAGGGGAGAAATTAAACACCAACCAAACACAAAACCCAACCTCGTACTAAAACATCATTGGAGGGGTGATGGTTTTGTCGTCAGGCGTCCTGCAAACATAAATATTTTGCCACCGAGGTGATAATGTTTTCTGGATTAATCCCATGCTCTTTCCAAGCTATTTCTGTTCCCTATGGAGTCACTTCATTTTCTGCTCACAGAAGCATGCCTGGTAATACCCCACAGTCTACAGCCTAGGCAGAGATAGTGTCATTACAAGCTTTCCACTGTTCAGTGCTACCAGTTTTCATGGTGAAGGACAGGGACAACTGGTGCTTTGCGTGCTTCTCATCCAGCTTTCCATTTCGGAGCAGAGCCGGGTGAAGGAGCGACAGAGGAAGGAGTGGGAGGCACATAGCCGAATTCAGGATGCCTGGGGCATGGCTCAGCTTTCTGTCTGGAAGGATGGAATAAATCCTGTGTGCCACCAACAGAATGAAGGCAATGGTGTAGGAAACATCTCAGAGTCTGTCCTTGCCCATCAAAAAGCAGAGGTGTCGAAGAATAGGCTACTAACAATGAAGCCGTTTCATTGCGAACAGGGAGGCCTTTACTATGTGTGATTAACACAATTCCTATTCTGTGCATCATATTTGTGCTTGTATTTCGTTATGAAATCATTTTCCAGTCCTTCGTTCTCCTTTTCATTCCAACAGTAGGACTTTGTTAGATCATAATAAAATGCCTGGCAGCTGAGAGGAAGAAAAGAATAGCATATTTGTGTAGTTGCCTTGCTGTTCCAGTTTCTCATTTAATTCCTTAGTAAGAATTGGTTGCATGCTCAATTCTGAAATGGTTTTCCTCTGCAAAGTGTATTTTGCTCTATGCGGGGTTATTAGATAAGGAGATGGAAACTTTTCTTACTCTATTACATGAAAAGTAAGGATATCACATAGTTTTGGGGTGGGTTTTTTTTCAAGGCCACATAAAGGTAGTGCTGTAAATTGGGTCTCAAACATCAGAGTGATATTCTGAAATAGTATATATTATATATTAATATAATATTAAATATTATATATTATATATTTATTTATATATTCAATAGATACATATGTCTTGTATATATCTATTGAATATAGATACATATCTCTATATATTATATATATTATCTATTCAATATATATATCTTGTATATATCTTGTATATATCTATTCAATAGAGATATATATCTCTATATTATATATTATATATATTTATTCAATAGAGATATATATCTTGTATATATCATATATGTCTTGTATATATATCTATTGAATATAGATACATATCTCTATATTATATATTATATATTATATATTCAATAGATATATATCTTTTTTATATATATATATCTATTGAATATAGATATATGTATCTACATTCCATAGTATAGTGTGTTACCAACCAGGAGCATTGATGTGCTTTTCACACTTCATAAACCCATTTAGGGTTTTGCATGTTCCTTACCTTACTGTCATAGTCTGAATGCTGCCATGGGAGTGATCTCCAGAGTTTTTACAAATTGGTTGGTTTAGTAGCAAGTTAGGGTTTTTTTTTTAAAAAAAAACAAAAAAAAAACCAAAAAATCCCCACAAATTTTCTTAATTTTCTTTTTTTTTTTGTAAATCTGAAATATTGTTTGAACAGGTGTTGGTGGTCTTAGTTTAGTGAAAACAAAGAACAGTGATAACTTTATTGCTTCATTTGCCGTTGTATCAGTAGGAAATGGAGAATGCCTTCTTTCTTCCGCTTTTATCTATTTCTTTTTCTTTCCAGTAGATGATTCTAGGTTGGAACCAGATGATCCTAAGGTCCTTTCCAACCTGAACCATTCCATGATCATAGAATCGTAGAATAGTTAGGGCTGGAAAGGACCTTAAGATCATCCAGTTCCAACCCGCCTGCCATGGGCAGGGACACCTCCCACTAAACCATAGCACCTAAGGCTATGTCCAACCTGGCCTTGAACACAGCCAGGGATGGAGCATTCACCACTTCCTTGGGCAACCCATTCCAGTGCCGCACCACCCTTTAAGTAAACAACTTCTTCCTTATTATACATAAAGAGATTAATATTAATTCTGAAAACGTGTCATGTCCTGTTGCTTGTCTCTTGTTTGGAAATGCCTTTATTTGTGTTCTACGGGGCAAATACTCAGTAAGGCTTTGCACTCAGCTGCCAATTCCTACATTCCGAGGGACATTGCAATCGTCCACTAACTTCCAAGGTATCCTATTATGTTTTCAGGTGATGCAAGCAAGGGAATCTAAGCCATCCTTACACTGAGGTGGAGGGAAAGGGTAATGGGGTATTGCAGTAGTTCAGATGGCTCCATTCAGCTTAAGGACTGGCTGTTGGTGCTGTGCTGCACAAGCAGTGCCACCACATGCATGCTGCTCTAGCGCTTACCTGAAGGCAGAAACAACTTTTAAGCTGTTCTTCCCAAACTTCCACCATAACTGTTATGGAAGAATATGCAATCTTCATCCTGATACGTGATCTCCTCCAGGTTTCTGAAGGCTGCTGTTTTAAAGTGGCAGGAAAGCAAAAGGCAGAATAAGAATAACCAGTGAGCTGGCTGAAGCCTTGACACTGCAAGCCCAGGGGCAAAGGCTAGCAGTCTTTTTTTAACCACATCTCTAAGGCACTGTAATCAGAGCTGTAGAGTGATTAAGAATAGCTTTAGGGGGGGAGATCATCTTCAGGGAGAGGGAAACAAAACAGATCTGGCAGTTTTATAGAGTACTGTAAGCTGGGCTGATGTTTTAGTCTTGGTGATTGAAATCGTCAGGCAAGAGGCTTTGATTTCCATCTCTCAATGTGATTCTGTTCTCTCTTTCTCTATTTTCATTAGCTTCCTTAAGTAAACTTCACTTAAGGATTTACTTATAAAATTTACTTTCGAATAAATGTTTGGTTTTGTGGCTGTGGTAACTGCAAAACCTAATTGAGGGATCATAACCTGAAATTCACAGGTAAATGGGTATCTTGTGTAATACAGACGACTTGGGCTTTTTCAGTAGTGTACTATGTACACTATGCTGGTAATGTCTTTTGGCAGCTATTGCCAAGCAGGATCACATGGCTTCCTCCCAAGGTGAACTAGTTTGAAGGCAGCTCCTGCCCTGCTGCTGCTGGTAAATGCCCTTTGAATGGGATGGGCTGGGTAGTTTATCCCCATGTAAGATAAAACGCTGCTGCTTAGTGCATAGCATGACATTTTCATAACTCGTTTTCAGGCTTTCTCATGAAATGCTCCCAAAGGAATTTCTATTGCTTAAGGAGAAAATGGGAGAGAAAGAAAGGATTGGGGTTTTCCCCATCAATTTTAAGACTGTTTTGTCCTTGGAGCATAACAAAGTATCAGGGGGCTGAGCATCCCTCGGAGTACCCCTTTTGAGAAGTCAGGGAGGGGCTGTTGTCCGTGCAGGGCAAGCTGGATGGAGTGGTGATGGTTGGGAGCAGTGCTGCCTGTTACTCCTCAGGCTTCTGCAGTGCTCAAGGTGAGCGGTGCTGGGATCAGGTTTTTGGGGTTTAGGCACAGATCCTTGTATGCATTGACACTGTGTGACAGACATGACTCTGTGCTGGTAAAGATAAGGTAGTTTAAGGCAAGGTATCATCTGTAGGGAGCAAGATGATTGCATCCTGTTCAGCAACAGGCTGAAGCCTGTTCTGTTGTACTTTAGGAAGATTCGCTACTCATTGTACAGCAGGGAAAGTCCTGTGGTTGTTCACTAAAGGGCATTTTTGTGACTGTTCCTCCCCAGTTTTCCCACTGTGCATTTCTACCCCCACCACCCAACAAGACCTGAATAACCAACACAATGGCCACGATTCATCCTTTTTTCCTGTTTTTCCTTTGTTTTTTAGGGTCCTAGGAGGTTTCCATTCGCCTACCCCATCATTACAACCCACGAGCCTGAAGCCAGCGTTACAAGCAGTGACTTGACTAGTTAGAAATAAACAACAGTAAACCAGAACTGTACTACATACGCTGCCCTATCTAGATACTGAGTTGGATCACTCAGTGAAGAGAACAGCACAATGTTCATTATCCGGTCTAGATGCTTAATTATAAAAGGTAGGGCCAGAGGGACCACTTGGCCTGCTCCTTGCCTCCTAGGCAAAGTCTACATCGCTTGTGCCATGCTTGCAAAGTGTGCTAGCGTGTTAAATGTATTTGCCTTCTTCCAATGGAGTTTTGACAGTGTCCATGGATGGAGGCTCTGCAAACTCTCTGGGGATCCTCTTCCAGTGTCTAATTGCTCTTGCAGTAGAGGGGTTTAATTCTTACCAACATCTGTCTGCAGGTTCGCTTGCAGCAGCTCTGCATTCATTACCCTCTTCCTGACAGCCTGTTTTCCTTCTCCTATCCAGCTAATCCAACTCCTTTTCCTCACTGAATGCATGAATGCGCCAACAACTATTGCTTAACTCTTTCTAGGGAGACCTGCTGGACTTGAGTCCAGCCACAGGACTCGAGCCACACCATATCTGCTGAAATTACTGGGGAAGAGCAATAGGGCTCCAAGCAGGTGACAGATTAAAGGCAGTAGCAGCCACAGGTGGGGAAAAAAGGGGTTATAAGTAATTTATTTATCTAGTTTTTCTTCCTGACCCTGGGGTTTTGTTGTTTGGGGCGGGGGTTTTTTGGTTGTTAGGTTATTTTATATATATGTATATTTTTTAACATGTAATTGAGGAGGAGATGGAAGCAAAGCCTAGGGGAATTATCCCCATTTTTCCTTTGGCTTTGCCCTTTTGCCTCTTTCCCTTTCCCTTCTGTTTCATTGTTATTCTCTCCCATGTTTTTCTGAAACAACTGTTAATACCCAGTCTGCTCCTTGCTTGGATGTCATAATGCATGGACTAGGTTTGCCTGTAGTCCTCATGGTCGCTTTATGCACTATTCCAAATAGTCTTCAGTCTTCATCCTTTTCTGTGGTTCCTTTTTAAACACAAATTGCTCTGCTGGCCAAAAGCCATTATTCCAGACTTGGACCTTTCTGTGGGGGATGTTACACCCTGAGCACATCACTGCTGTGAATGTAATGGTATCAGTGAGGAGTCTTGCAGAAGTTGAAGTTACTGCTTTGCCCTGGTTTTGGTAGCAGATAAAGACACTGCACCACTTACGAACTGGGACCTAACTCTTGCTTGCTGTGCTTGTGAGAGCAGCGTGCTCCTGGGCACTGCCTTGCAGCATATTGTGTTTGTAAGGGGCCAAGCCTCAACTCCTCCTCTGTGCTGGTTTTGACTGGGATAGAGTTAATTTTCTTTATAGGCTCTAGTATGAGGCTACTCCTCCAACTCTTCCCCATCCACAGGGGAATGAGCAGTGGCTGTGTGGTACTTAGTTGCTGGCTGGTGTTAAACCACACCAGCCTCCCAGTGCCTTGGCAGGGCTCTGTGCCCCCTTCATGAGCAAACGTTGCTAAAAACATGTTGCTAAAACCATGCCTACCTCTGGGCATACAACTGTGGGCCATTTTACTGGCACCATAGACAGATGGGAGGCCTGCAGGGGTCCCCTGGTGACTCTGTTCTGCTGATGAGGGCTGATGTTTAAGGTGTTTCTCAGCCTGCCTTCTGTCTGAATGTTTGTCATTGTATTGGGATCAGTACAGTATCCTCTTGTCGTTTGGGTTTGATTAACATCTGTTTGGGCATCTGAAATATTCCCTCTTACTAAGTGCACAGTGGTTTGGATTGTGCTTTTTATGCCCTATGTTTACTGAGGGTACAAACTGTCAATCTAAAGCAATCCACAGAGTGCAAGACTGAGCTCTCAGAACCAATGTTCTGTTGGTTCCAGAGCAGCAGCATCTCTAGAGTCTGGCAATAAGCTCTGTGTGTGTATATGTCTGTGTGCATTACTGTGGATGTGACATTTGCTGTTGCTGTTGTAGGAGCAATATGATTTATTTATTTGTATATTCCACATTTTCTAATTAAAAAAACCCCTAAACTGACAAATCTGATCCAGAAAAACACCAACTGTTCATTTTTGAGGGGTTTTATTGTTATGCTTGTTTGGAATGCTAGCAATGCTTCACTACGAGTTGGGCTTAAGAGGAAATCGATCAAAGCAGCTTTTGAGCTACATTTACAGAAGTGTTTTTGATCACTTCAGATTTGAAAATGACTTCAGACAATCAAGAAGTTGCATTTTGTATTTTTAGAGGCGTTCTGTGTATATCGTGTTAGTTCCTTCATTGTTCTTTAACTCAAGTTACACGCTTACTGATGAGCGGACTGAGCTGTTTTCTGTATTTGCTTTTGCTGAAACAAAAATCAAATAAACCAACTTTGAACATAAGGCTGCTTGATTCCCTTCATTCCATAGCACGCTGCTTGTGAGCTGTTGTAAATCGGTGAGAGAAGCATCACACGTGAGCTCTTGAGTGCTTGAACCATTCCTTTGGGAAAGGCGGTAGTGACCTGGTGTATTCTTTAAGACATATGGACTTTTGGGGTGAATTGTAAAACCACAATAATTTTTGTTTGTCATGGCATTAAACTGGTGTTTTCCTTCTTAAAATCATAGTGAGAAACTTGGATCTAGTTAAAAGGACATGGCGATGCTGCCATCTCCCTCAAGGAGCTGGGCACTGTGGAATTACATCCTGTCTTCCAATACCAGTGAAAGGCAGCAGTTTATTGCTTGTCTGATCTCTGCTGCTTGGTGGAATAGGCAGTGATTTCCAGAGGTCTTCAGATTGCAACATAAACTCCGACTCTTGACTTTTCAGGGAAGCAGATTGCCACTACTGATGGTTTCTGAACAACTTCCTACTGGACGCTGGTCAGGAGTGCAAGTTGGTGCTTTCTTCTGGGAATCTGGCACTCTGGGATCAGCCAGGTCACCTCTCCACACACAAAGGGAAGGCAGCGAGCCAGCAGCACCAGTGCCCTGAGCACAGTGTGGGGCAGCTGTGGGTTTCCCAGGCAGAAGAGCAGAAAGGCTGCTTGCTGTGCTGCTTGGCATCACTCACATGGTGAGTTGTGCTGGCAGAGTGGGGCAAGAACTAAGCAATGAGGGCTGGGGCTGAGATATGGTAGCAGGGTCAAATGACCTCAGAGAAAGCAGATTGACCACCCTTAACCTCACAAAAGGCAAATGCAGAATAGCAGGTTTCCTAAGGGAAAGCTCAAGGTTGCTTTTTCTGGCTGACAGCTTGCTTCTCAGAACCTGTCAAGATGTTTGCTTTTGTTCCCTTGTCACAGTGAATTGTTCAGTTCCTACAGCTGTGTCCTCTCTTTGTGTGCTTTTGTCTCTGGCATGCTCAAGGATGCCATTATTATTAGTCTCCGATTGTGCTGTCATGCAACACAGGAAGGCAAAGTGTTTGCTAGAGATCTCAGCTTCCATGCATGGCAATGGTGATGGAAAAGAGAGGGTCTTCAAAACCCCAGAAGGCAGGAATGGGCTTCGGAAACAGGGGTTTTCGAAACCAGCATCACTTGTGATGGCAATGTGAGGGTGACTTTTCTTTATGCCTTGGGGGTTTTGTCATTGCCTTGCCATACTGATCACCCAGCCTGAGACAACTGCTCCAGCTGCCTCCAAAGAAGTGATGAATGCATGGTTGGGTTTTCTCTTGTATCCTGTTCTCATCCTGTAGCAATCCATGAATTTTGCTTCTTCACAGCATATTTCCAGTTTTAAGTCTGAGATTTAGACTTTCTGGATGCTTCTGGATGACTTTATCTCTGTCGTGTCATCCCACGTGCCTGCCTGCTTCGCTTCGGCATCACCTGGCTGCTGCCCTGCTAACTAAGATGCTGTTTGCTTTGAAGCATGGCAGCATCAGTTCTCGAAGTCTGCTGCATAACGAGACGTCAAGGAAGGAAGTGCAGGGTAATTTTAGAAGCTAAGAGGATGTGTGGGGTGCGGGGGGCTTGTCTGGGTTTTCTTTTTCCTTAAGACAGGCAGAGTCATTGGCAGAATCAACACTGGACAAGAATTTGCGTGTTGATGATCAGTATTTATCACCTGGAAAGGCTTTAAAGAGCTTTCAGCTTCAGGCTGAGAGTACTTAAATGTGTTTTGCTGACACCACATGCAATGAACAACGTTCACTTTCTGTATACAGACATCACCTGCTGCTTTCTCTCTGCGACCTCATGTGAGTTTTCATTCAGGAATAGAGTGTTTCTTGTTTCTATTTCTGTGGCGTTACCCTATGACATCCATCTGGAAACATCCAAGGCCTTCCACAGCTTGTTTCTGTACTGACGGCTGCCTAACGGTGTGCTGATCATTTTGTGTCCTAGAAGAAACTCACTTCATGGCGTTTCCAGTGCATCCAAAAGCTCATGAACGCTAGTGCTTGGATGGCAAGCATCTGCCATTCAGCAGCTTTCATGGATTGTCTTCGAATGCCTGCCTGGATGGAGTCTGAGGCAGGCTGTCTGCCCTGCCTTGGTAGGAAAACCTATGGATAGGGAGCTTTTTAGCCCCTCAACAGCTGAAGCCTCATGTTGAAGAAGAAAGCCAATGCACAGCTTCCATGTGCCAAAAGGATCGTATCTCCCTTTGACACCAAGGGTCCTCCTGCCACAGGATACATAGGGATGGCTCAAAGGAAATGGAAACAGGAGTAAGCCTGCCTGTGAGAGGGAAATATGGCTGTCTGTCCAGACAGAACTGGGCAGTAAAGAACAAGATTGCAGGCCAAGCCTTGCTAATCTGGGTTTCCTTAATGGAACAGAGGAAATGGATTTCCTTACTAATTGCAGCTTAGTAAAAACACTTCTGGAAAACAATGTAGCCGAGCATAGTAGGCTGACAAAAGGAAGTGGGGTGTTTCCCACTGCTGACTTGAACCCGGGTTTAAACAGGTCTCTCCTTGGCAGATGAAGGATGTATCAGATTGCCTGTTCTGGCAACAGTTAAAAAGCTATTAATTAATGTATTTTGATAAGGAAGCACTGCAAGAGAATGACTGATTTATACCTGATTTCACCCACTCTTAAAGTGTTTCTGATTTCAACTTCTTTCTTCCTGATTATGTCCTTCCCTATTCAGGTTTCCCTGACCTCTTGTTCCTCTAAATCCTGGACAAGTCCCTTCCTGGTCGCAGTCTTGTTCTTTGCAAAGGATTTTGGCTGAAGAGTGATGTTTCCTTGCTTATCTGGATGCACTCCATCTGACTGCTCCCTTCTCCAGTACCTGAGAATTCACATCGTGAAGGTGCTATCATCTTCCTGGGTCACAATAACCACACTGTGAAAGGAGCTCCGGTGGAAGCTCATCCTTGATTCCAAACCAGAAGGCAGCCTCTCTAGGAAAGGAAAATCACCTGGATGCTGGTAGCAGACCTGGAGAAATGGAGGTGGCTGTCTGTCCACAGGAGCCCCACAGAGCCTAAATCCTGGGTACGCACTGCCTGGTGCTGGTGTGGAGCCCACTGACATGTCTTCTCCATTGCTGGGCTGCATGCTTCTCCTTTGAAGATGCACAGAAAAAGAGAATGTGCAACTTGTGGGTCTGACTAGGCAACATGATTGGTGTTTCACCATAGAGAAGAAGGGAAGTGTACCCTCACCACTGCTGACTGGTGTGAAGTTGGATTTATAGTAAGCAGCAGGGGCTTTCAGCTAACTGGTGTTTATGTAAGGGTGATAAATGTTGGCTTTGTTCTGCCTCTTTTATCGCAGCACAATCTAGGATAAGAAATCAAAAGGTAACTATGAAATACACTTGGTGTAAGGCTTGTTTTCTTGAAGGACCAGCAGCTCTGGGAGTGAGCACTTGGTGGCAATGAGAGCAGCACAAGGAAAACACATGAGGCTTTAATGGAAACACTGGAGAATGTTTTCTTGGACAGCACGGAAAGCATAGCGATGGGAATGAAAGATGGGAAGTCTTGCCATGAAGGAAACCTGGCTTCTTTCCCTGCCAGTCCTGAGAGTCCTGGCAGGAGCCAGGGCATGAGAAACAGGGCAGGAGAATGGTTGCACTGGGAGAGATGAGTGACAGAGGTCCTGTTCTGCTTCCAAATCATGTGCCTGGAGTCCACTGAGCAGGCACAAGCAGCTACCTGTGCTTTCCTCTTGTCCTGCCTGCTATGGGTGCAAACCTGTGCGTGTTGGGCACCCTGCCTTTCAACCTCCAGGCAAGCCCTGTGCCCTCCCTTTGTGTCCCTAATTCTTCTTTAAACCATTTATGTTTCTCTATAGATAAGGAGATGTGAGAAGAGATATGAGATGTTTTCCAGTCTACGTGGAAGAACGGGGTTGGAATTCAGAGTTGAACTAAGGTAAATTCATCCTGCTTGATCTGGAGTGATGGCAGGATCTCAGGTGGACTCTTCAAGGATATTTTTGCACTGAGCTATGTAGTGTTTACTTGGATCTGAGATCAAGATTTTAGTTTTAGGATTTTTAGGGGGTTTGTTGCAGCATTGTCATTGATAGGGTAGGAGTGCTGTTGGCCAGGGTTCTTCTGTAGTGACCAGCTCCTCTCTCCCTCTGTGCCATCACTCCCACCTCAGTGAAGCTCTTCCTGGTTTGCATCCTTCCTTTTGAACTGATTTGAGCACCAGAGGGGCTGAATCTTGCATTAGTAACCATGAACTGAGTTGTTTTTCCCATCTATTTCACTGGAAAGAGAAATTATTACACTACCCATGCTGACCAGCCACATTTTGGCTTGGCTGCTTGGCAGAACTGCAGTGTTTGGGAAGGAGCAGACAAGACACTTGAGAAACTGGAAAACTGGAATTGGAGAAATCTGGAATCTTTAGCAGGATGGCTGCTCCTAAGCAAAAGTTGTGTTTTCGCTAAAGAGATATCCCAGTGTTGCAGAGGAGTGACAACACAAGTTCATTGGGTATATGTAGGAGGTGTTTGATGTCTACCAAGAGTGAGAAATGCTGAAGGGAAGCCCCTCCAGTCTGGTCTGGCGCTGTCCCCTCCAAAACCAGTAAGGAAATAAAGTCGGTGTGAAGCGCTATGATTGACCTACAACATCAGATTGCAGGAGTTCCTCAGCATGGCCTTGTTTAACACTCGAGGTTGAGGTTTTTGCTGTGGTCTCTCTCTTGTGTTTCCTATTAAGTGCTTTTTGGGACTGTGAAGAGTTCATTCTTTCAGTGCTTCTCTGGCCTTAGCTGTTCAGGTTCATATGAGATCTGAACTCTTGAGTCTTCAGCCACATTTAGTGTTGTGCAGGCCAAATTTGGGTGAGAAACTTTAATCTGATGTCTGAAAATCTGAAGGGGTAATTTATTTGCCATCAGTCTAATTCCTATAATGTGGAAAATATGACAAATCATTCAACACAAGTTGTAACTCCTCTGCTGAGTGGTTTTACAACACTCCTGAGATAGCACAAGCAGACCTAATAGCCTTGTTTTATTGAATGTGTTGTATACGGAATGGCTGTTTTGATGGTCCATGGGCAGGTACAGCTTTCAGAGTTACATGTTTCATATGTATTATTGCATTGGTATGCATCTGTTAACCTTTCCTGATGAAATACTTAGGAGGAAGGTTTGAGCTATGTTTAGAATTTACAGGCATTTATATCTTCTGGAGAAAATAATCAGCTTAGAGCTGATTCTCAAAGGGGAAATGCCCCTCTATGGGCATTTAGGAGAAGCAGGGCTGTTGATACAGCCCTGTCCCAAAACACTGCCTTAGTTCAGATATTGTACAGTTGAAATGCTTCCAAATCATTCTTTTCTGCTGCCATACACATATACGCCGTATTCTATTTTAAAGAGAAAGAATTTGTATTTGGCTTGTCACAGTGTAAATAATGGGAAGGCAAAAAAGAAAATATTACTTCACTGCCAGACATTTTGCTTCCAAAAATAGGGTAAATAGAAACCATTGCTTTTTTTGCCTTTCCCACTGAAATAAAGGAAGGTACTTTCAGTGGAATAAGTGAGTATTTTGTGAGAGAAGTATTTCAAGGTTTAATAAGTCTTCAAGTTAAAGTGTTCCACAATGCTTTGTTTTACCTTTATAAACTACTATGAAAATGTTTTATGTTAAGGAATAGGTCATTTGTGAACAACATTAAGTGACACAAAATTCCACATCTTCTGACTCTGATTTACTGCTCTATTTGAAGCTAAGAGACTACAGTAGAGGGGGGAAAAGAGCAATGACTAGGATGTACAACAAACTGAATAAGCTGTGCTGAGACTTTTGGTAGAGGTTGTTTTTAGGAATGTCCTTTCATTTCCAAACCTGTATTTGGAAATGGAGTTCCTGCAGTTTCTCTTATCTTGTGTAATGAGGAATTGTCTTGAGGGAAGAGCTGAGAACAGCCCTGCACTACTCAGCATCCTTGTCTCCAGAGCACCGAGGAGAGTGTCCCAGGCAGAGGAGAGATCCTGAATCTGCCCTAACTTGAACCAATCAGTCTCTTTCTAAAGACACAAGCTGCCCAAATTGGACAAAAGGAAGGGCCAAGCCCCCAAAAGGCACATCAGAAACTTCACTTCTTTAAGAAGCCAAGTATTTAAATCCAGTGGAAGACACATCAGCATGGCCTGGGACCATACTAAAGGACCCTTAGTAAGTAACTACTGGAATACAGCTATCCCTGTGCCCACAGCAGCCCTGTGTGTGTGCGGTGAGTCCAGGTTGTCCAGGATATCTTGTCTTCCAAGAGGAAAATGTCTGCTTCTGTTACGCAGCAGAGATTTTAATCTTTCCTTGCAGACAGCAGGGAAACTCTCAGTCCACCGATCCTTGTGTGAGGAAAAGGTATGAATGGAGAAAATGCAATGCCAAAAGCTCTGTCAGCCTCCCTATAAGGGAGAGGTGACATAACCCAGGTGTGTAAACCTGTGGGTTTAGGCTGGAAAAGTTCTTCGGGTATTAATGTGGAGACGTAGCTCTTCTCTCTCATCCATCTTATTTGTGCTCTGTGTGATTGAAGCAGCATAGTGCAGAAAAGTGCCAAGAACAACACTTCTCTGCCCTAACTTGGAAGAAAAACTGGTTTGTCCCATGAGGATAGGAATGAAGAATTTTCACTGAATCCTGATCTTGAGGTTGTTTTCTTTCTGCTCCATGTTCTCCAGGGACTGGGCTTCCAGCAACCCCTCGGCTTTCCCACATCCTGAGAAAGTTCAGACAACTTTCTTCACAGCGTCTCTTTTTCCCTTCCCAAGCAGTTGCGCAGGAAGAGGTGAGACCCAGCCTTGCTGCCTGTGAGCAATGCTGTTGATGCAATGACCCAGTCCGGAGGGTGAAGGCTGAACTCCTTTTAGCAAAGCTGTCTAAATGGTTACCTCCCATCCTTTGTTTTTCCTAAGGTTTTCTGGTGGCAACCACTGATTTCCTACAAGTAGGGCGCTGTGGAAGGGAGGATGAGAGGTGGACGTGTGGAGGCGGGTTGGTTGCTGAGTTATATTCTTATTTGGTATCCAGGGAATGTGGCTGAAAATTGCCAGGGAGGAACAGAATGTGCAGCAGTGAGTTTTAGCTCACAAGAAGTGATGGGAGGGGAAGGGGAGTGAGAGACACAGTGAGTTTTTAGTATAGGTACAATAGCAACATGTACGGTGACCTTAATGGCGCACAGACAGGTTTTCTTTGTCTTACAGAATCATAGAATAGTTAGGGTTGGAAAGGACCTCAAGATCATCCAGTTCCAACCCCCCTGCCATGGGCAGGGACACCTCACACCAAACCATGTCACCCAAGGCTCTGTCCAGCCTGGCCTTGAACACTGCCAGCGATAGAGCATTCACAACCTCCTTGGGCAAAAGGTATTTGACTGGAGGTTAGTTATTGTAAATAGAGAGGGAAAGAGAGGCTGATGATCAATATTATGCTTGTCATCAGTTAAAACCAGTCAGTAGAAATGGAGGAGAGCACTATTTAATGTCAGCCTTACTTTATTGTTATAATAGGAGAAGTGTTAAGTCTAGAGAATATACTGACAGTGTTATATTTTTATTAATGAGAAGGCAGGGAAATTATTCCTGCAGCAGGATCTAACACGAGCCTAGCTTCAGCAGTGGTATTTCATTTACAGCCAAAAAACCATTGTGTATCTCCTACGTAATTGAAGTGACACTACTGGTCCTTACTTCATGGAAAGAAAATCCTGTGCAAATCTCTGGGGGAGAACATATTAAAGGTTTGGCATTAAATCTATACTGAGTCTAGCCCAGCTGCCTTGCTTTGACTTGTAGGTGTGGCTGATGTTAAGCTATTTAGCAGGGTTTTACTGTCACTTTATTGTAGTCGATGTTACAGATTCCTGATCCCATGCTACTTAATGCTGTTTGTAACAGTAGCTTGACCCAATATGATCTGTGAAGTCCAGGTGATTTTTGTGAGATTGTCAGTACTCTTAAAAGCAGAGAGTAGTTTCCAGAGCACAGTTAAATACAACTAGATCTCCTGTATGAGCTATGTCTCTCAGCATGACTGGTTTCCTGTAGGCTGGGACCTCACAAGCTCTCAGGAATGTAGGGATTGGGTGTTCCATACTGTATAAACCCCACTGTAAGTACTGTCCCTTGCGGGGTGGTAAGGAGGGTCGTGGGGGTGGGTGATGCTGCCACTTCCTTGGAGTCACTGTTGAAAGGCCCGTGCAGCCTGACAGAGCAATTTCCTTCATTTAAGAGCAGACCTCTTTTCCATTTCCCAGCACCAGTCTAGCACAGAAAACATCCTTGTTATAACTGGTAATACAGCACTTTTTTTTTTTTTTTTTGAGTGGAGCTTTCCTAATGCATTTACAGTTCAAGCACAAAATAGTTTTCTTCCAGAGCCCTTACTTTCTGTAACCAGCTTTGCAGGCACTGGTGAAGTGGTGTTTTGTAACATCTTTCTCTTTGGGGGATGATAGCAGTTTCGTGCACTTAGCTTTGCAACAACAGAGAGGAATTTGCCTCTAGTACGAGTGGTGGCAAAGCAAATGGTACACAAAAATAGCTAATCTTGTTCAGAATGTCCTGCACCTTCTTTTCCCTTTCAATAATGTTCAGTTGAAATATCCAGCTCCTAAAGTTAGAAACTATCAAATACGTTGTCTTTGTCTGTGATGGAATAAAACCTCATTTGTTAATCCTAGTGAAAGATTGTAGGCTGGCATATTGATAGTTTCAGTGTGTAACTTGATTTCCAAGTGTATGAGCAGAAACTTATAACTAAATGTTTTCCAGAGTCCTGTGCTGTGTGTTCAGCTAAAACTTGCATCGGGCTCTATGCTATATTGATTACCTCAAGCTGTGGGAAGAGAATGATTTGATCACTGATTGCATGTAGTAATATACGAGGTAATCTTGATAACTTTGTTTTGTCTTGTGTAAAACTGGCAACTCTTTTTGCTGTCAGCTTCTGTACTTTGACAGAACACTTTAAGGGTTCACAGATAATGAAATTAAAATCCATAGAATATCTAGGTTTTATGTTGCTGTGACCTTAACCATGTTATTGCAAAGGTTGGACCTGATGATCCCTGGTGTACCTTCCAACTTGGTATTCTGTGAAGACTGAACATGTGTTCAATGTATCTGTGTGTAATTCTTGCCTCCAGTTGTTAAGATATACCTTTGGGGAAAACCAGATATCCAAAACACTTTTCTCACATTTCCGTTTTATCTCATATCTACTGGTGACTCTTATTAGCATGTAAAATGTGACTGTGCTGTCATCAGTGTCTTGAGCAAAGACAAGCTATTACTTGTCTAGCACGTGTGACTGTGTGATAAAGTTTGTGCTTATTAATAGGGCAGAGACTGGAGCTGAGGATAAAGCCCACTGTGTTTATATAGAAGTGCTCTGTCTGTAGCAGATCTGAGTAATGCCAGTCACTCATTCTGTCCTCACAAAGGTTGCCATTTCCTTGGTTACGCTGATTCACATGTGAACCTTTCCTGAAACATCATCTGTGAAATTAAATCAGGCTTTAAAAAAAAAATAATCAAAATCAAACCAAACAAATATTCTTTCTCCTATTCCAAAGAAAAGCTATTGAAAGACAATATTGTTTTGTTATTTATTCACATATAAACAAGAAGAAGTAGATATGGTTTAAAAGTTAGCTGAATACTTCTGATGGTAGATCTGCCAATATGGTAACTCCTGGTAGGGCACAAGGATGGTGCTGGGAAAAGTACTGTTAGCTGACATTGGTGACAATTTACAGCAGTTCCCATGTTGACAAAACAGTTCATGTAACCTATGCCTTTGGTATCAATAAGGCTGCATTTAAAAGAAAAAAAATATATTAACACACTCCCACCCCCAAAGAAAAAAAAACCAAAATTGCCACCCCCAAAAACCCCACTCTAGGCCAGCTGAAATTTTTCTTCCAGATAGGGAGTTATTTTGGATGTTTGATATCCCTAGGATCTTCAGGTGAATGAAATCTTCCCATGTAGGAAAGAAAGGATTAAGGGACATGGTAGTTGGCTAAATATAGAACAGGAGATGGGGTTCTCTAACCTTGCACTAGGACTAAAGTAGCTTTTCACAATTTTAGGTGTCAGGAAAGTATAGGAGTTCTTGCCTTTCTCTTTTGGTCTCACCCTGAGAAGTTTAGGCTGAAAGATTGTGTACCAGGGACAAAAGCTTCTAATACAGGATGTGTTATTAGGGTTGGATTTTGTTTCATACAGATGTAGTAGCTTTGATTCTGGAGAGTACAGGCTGGTGTAGAAATAAAGGAAGAAACAGTGAAGATGTCTGCATATATAATCAGGCTTCAGGTTCATCCTTTAGGAAGTGCTAGTGCAAATCTGAAGTTCCACTCCTTTTGGAGCGGAGAGAATAAAAAACATCCACAGCTCTTCCTTCTGACTTTTTTGTTCAGTTTTGTTTCATCTCGCAGTATACTAATACCAAGTTGCATGTCATTTCTACAAAAACTGAAGCTTTTTAGTGTGTCTTTTTTACATCTCTGTATTTGCTGTCATTTTGGAAATTGAAGGAAAATCAAAGTCCAAAGGAAATGGATTTTGTGCTTCTGTCTGGTAATTTTCTGGCCCTTCTTTAATTTTAAATTACATACTATAGATAAAATAAATTGTGATTTGTTTCTTTATAAGAACAAAAGTTTGGTAGTAGTATTTAAGCTGTAGCTGTGTTCTATGATTAAAGATTGACTGTCATTCTGCAATTAGGAAAGGTACAAAACACAGTCTGCATTCAGAGAAATGAAGGAAGATATTAGTGAAAGCTGCAAGTATTTCAGAAATGGGTGTATTGATTCATTATGAAACAAAGACACTTTCTTGTGAACAGAAGGGTCAGGAAACTGGAGAGTAAATCGGTCTTTTCAGTAGACTTCTAAAGAGACTTGACAGTTTATTTTATTTTTGCATTTCTAAGGCTAACACTGGTGGCCAGGAAGAAGCAGGTTAAGATGGTTAAATCCTGACTTAATCTTTCTAGTAGACTTTACCAGTGGCTGCAGCGGAGTCAAGATTGTAACTCTGTTCTTACAGAGCTTTTCCTAAAATGAGTTAAAATATAGGGAGTATGGATTATCAGTACAATAATACACTATTAAGTCATTCTGGGTTGCCTCGTTATTGGTAAGCATTTCACTGAAGCATCAGTGACTGCTCTACTGTAGTGCTTTTTGTGGTCTCCTGGAGGTTCATGCTGTATTTATCATCAAGTCAAGGTAGGAATCCTTATTTTCCGTAAGGGTTTGATCTTGAGTGGTAGCTTGGGAGATCTCAAACTAAACAAAGGTATTGAAACATTTAAGCATAATTACTATGTAGAGTAAGTTTTTTCATTGTCTGTGAACCTCAAGCTTTCAATTGCCTATATGTTGCCTTTTAAGAATAAATGAATTGGAAATACATTAATACTTCTTAAATATGAAAGTCCTGACTAAGGAAGTGTTGGGACATTTCTCTGCTGTACAGACATGATGCTGGTTACAGAAGTATAAAACACTTTCTTCTCAAAAGCTGCACACAAACTTTTTTATTGAGAGTATATTAAATTCTAGTATATTTTGAAGAACAGATTTTCAGCATTCTTAAGATTTGTAAAGCTATTAGAAATAACCTATGTAACATATATCTGTTGGACCTTTAAAAACAACAGTGTCTACTGTCCTAAAGCTTCCTGGCTTGGCTGTTCCAGCATGCTCTGCATGCAATTGAGCAAGTGTAGTAGCAGCAGAGGGTATCGACCTGCTTAAGTTTGGAACTCCACAAGAAACCCATCCATTTATTTCGGCCAAAATGCCACCTGATGCGTTCAGGGTGCTAAATTAGGGCAATCTGGCCAGATAAAGAATTGGATTGATGCTCCTGAGGGGTCTGAGTGCCAAAGTAGACTGCCAGTGTTTCTCAAGACCAGGAAGCTAATGTACCATAATTACAGATTTAGTCTTATTTTGGATTCTTAATGCTGTTAATACTGTGTAGCTGTGGCCAAGGGAAAAACCAATTTGGTGTGCTGCTGTCGGCTTCTTTTGCTGATTATATTCTCCCTTTCGCAAAAGCTGCCTCTTCCTTAATATTTTTTCTTGTGCTTTCCTTTTTGCTGGAGGCTTCATTGAGACAAATGGACACAATACAAAAATACCCTATGGATGTGATTAAATCATTGTTTGATGGGGATAAGTCTAAATCAGTAACTCTGCAATTGTGTAAATGTAGCCTTGCCCTCCTGAGCTTCAAGGAGTGCTGAAATTCAATGGCTTATTAAGACTGCTTTGATCTTGTCTTTCTAAATCTGTGGCAATGTGTGAGCCTTTAAAAAGAGCTAAAAGGCCTTGTCTTTGCTCCTTTGAGGGAGGTGTCATCATTACTCAAAGAGAAGAGTCTGCTTTTGAGTTGAATTTTCAGCATTCATCCCATAAAAGAATTCCTCCAACACAGTAATTTCTGTAAAAGTAACTACCCAGGAAGGGTGGGTTTTTTTCCAGATGGAGCATATTTTGTGCACTGTAGTAAACTATAGTAAGAGTAATATAATTTATTAATCATTACAGGGACACTTAAAGTTATGATGACATCCTGCCTGGAAAGTCTGATCTGAAGTTTCAGTACCAGCAATTTTTAGCCTGGTGTCATGAGCAGCAGGCTCTGATGAGAGTACAAACAACCTGTAAGTAGTATTTTTTTTGTTTTGTTGGCAACCAGTTTAAGACTCCTATGGGTTTTTAAAGAGATCTGTGGGATACAGCTTTTAGGCAAACTGGAAATGGACACTATCCAAGTTGTGATCTTAGCTGAGGACTACATAATTTATATCACATGCTGGGTCAAAATTTGGTTATGGTCATACAAAAGATAGCTGAAAATAAAACCAATGAATTAACTCTGTGTTTCTACAAATGGTCACTTGTAAAAGGGCCCTGAAGCAGAAAATATGGGTCTAACTGCATTAGATGTAGTTTCCTGGAAGATTATGGAGGCATGTGGGTCAATGCAGTGATGAAGAAACAGTGGACCATTTCCTAGGAGCTCTTCTTCGTTTAGATGCATTTTTAGTAGATTAAAGCGTTTCTGACTTTGCTCCCATACACTGTGTAACTCAGTGCTGTGTTTAGATCTTATGACACTTATAAAATCTTTCTCTTGTGTACCTTTGCTTTTACATCTTCTCTTTTACCCAGTGTGTATGATCTGAGCTCGATATTACTGGTTTGGCATCCCTGATGTACCTGGAGTTCAGCTAGTGCTCACTTGACACCCTGAGTGCTCTGAGTAGGGAGGCAGTGTTATAGGGGATTGGAAATCTCTTCTAAGAGTTGGGGGGTTTTCTGTAAATGTAGAGCACTCATCTGCACCACTTTGCTAATTGTAGATTGTACTGTGATTAAAAGGATCGAGAAGGAGAGATTGGAAAGGAAATGAGGCTTAAAACAAAACAACAACAAAAAGCCTGGAGGGTTCCCTAGCAACAGGGATTTATAGAGTTTTTTCTAGTGTGCGACTGCTTTTTGAGAATTTGCCCAAAACCCAGAATCTATTCTCTGCTTTCCACTTGGGGGCATAGGAAAGATAAGTAAATGATTTTGCAAGTCCTAGGTGTGATGAGGAATGGAAGGCTGAGAGAGATTCTCTCTAGGGGTTGCATACTTTAGACTTCTGATTTTGATTCTTCAAATGACTCTCTGGAAATGTGTTCACCTCTTAATTATGTTCTATTATATATTGTCTTGTTGATTCTCTGTCTTATTTCCCTTCTCAATTTTGTTCTAAAACCTTACACTGAAGTCAGGCTAACCAACCTGTTGTGCTGGGATCATCCTCTCCTTCTTCTGACTCCTCAGAAACAGGTTCAAGTGTGATGTTTTTTACCCAGTAGCACAACCCTTTGCATTGTGGGCATAATGTGAAATCCTTCCTACTGTTTCTGGGAATTAATTTTTCCATGCTGAAAATCAGAAGAAAATACTTAAGTTGTATAATTTTGTTTCTGTGTAATAATTTCAATTTCCAAATCTTACTAGCTGCTCAGTCCTTGTTAATGTGTTCCACTTTATCCTTTTTCATGGCTGAGTTCATGTTTTGCAGCTGTCCTTTGAGAAACTTTTCCCCAGTTGTCCTTCAATGGTGCTGTAACCAACTAGAAACAAGTAGTGAGCAACTGGAAATACAGTACTGAGCTCAAGGAAACACCTTCTCACTTACTGTGATTAGTCGCTGGTACTGAGATTATATTGTGCCACAGCTCCTGTCATGTCAGTCTTGAAAGAGCTTAGAATCATAGAATCAACCAGGTTGGAAAAGACCTTTAAGATTATCAAGTCCAACTGTTAATCTAGCACTGCCAAGTCTACCACTAAACCATGTCACTAAGGGCCTCTTTTTAACACTTCCAGGAATGGTGATTCCACCAGTTCCTTGGGAATCCTGGTCCAATGCCTGACCACCCTTTCAGTGGAGAAATTTTTCCTAATATGCAGTATAAACCTTCCCCGGCGCAGCTTGAGGCCATTTCCTCTTGTCCTATAGCTTGTTACATGAGAGCAGAGACCTCCTGGCTTGATACTCCTCTCAAGTAGTTGTAGAGAGCAGTAACGTCCCTCCTGAGACTTCTTTTCT
>JANHGB010045887.1:0-19449 GCA_026283785.1 Coracopsis vasa | reverse complement strand
TGTTTAAGTTTTAACCTGTTACCACTTGTCCTATCACTACAGTCCCTAATGAAGAGTTCATCCCCAGCATCCTTATAGGCCCCTTGAGACACTGGAAGCTGCTCTGAGGTCTCCCCGCAGCCTTCTCTTCTCCAGGCTGAACAGCCCCAACTTTCTCACACAGGAGGTGCTCCAGCCCCTGATCATCCTCGTGGCCTCCTCTGGACTTGTTCCAACAGTTCCACGTCCTTTTTATTTATCTTTCCCATTTGTATCTCCTCTGTTCTTGTCTCTTAACTTTTATCACTACCCACGACCCTTCTTTTGTGATTTTTTGTTTCAAGTCATATTTTGTTTGCCTTTTTTGTTATTTACTTGCCGTCTCCTTTGTAACCTGTCATGCCCAAGGGTTATATATAGTGCAGTGGGAACAACTGAATGATGCATCTTTTGGCTCCCAGTTGATTGCGTACATTTTGGCAGTACTGCTAGGATGCCCATATATTTTATGGGCAGATTTCATACTCGTGTGGTTGTGAATGGAAAGGCGTGCTTTGGGATGAAGAGAATGTAGAGGCATGGGTCTAAGGAAAGCTTCATGCCTTATCTCCAGATAAAGATTTGTTTAAAAAAACAAAGAGTTGAGAAATATTTTTGCAATATGAAATAGTACAATTTATTTTTACAATAAAAGGCCCCAGGGTGTGAGAGCATCACCTTATTCCCAGAATCTGTTACTGTTAAAATGACGAGAAGATAATTATAAAGGAAATCAGTGCAAACTTTACATCCTGGTATTTCACAGGTGACTTTTATCTGAGTGACTCACTCCCCATCAGAGAAACAACCATGGCACCGCTTATTCTTTCCACTGTTAGGATCTTAAAGTATTCCACTTCCAGATCTGAGGAGCTCTGATTAAATGCCATAAACCGTAACTTTCCTTGTTATTTTTTCCAGTGGTTTTATTTTTTTTTATCATTATTTTTCTTGGTTACTTGTGTTTTGTCATTTTCTCTTTTAAGTGAGAATAATTGAAGAGCTGTGGAGATAAAAAGGAAACATTTTGTGCCAGTACTCATTGAGGTTTGTTCTGGGAAATAATTAATTATAGAAAAACAATTTTCGGAAGGATAATGGAGATATTTTCAGAGCTCTAGTGTAGTGTCATGTTCTGCTTTTGCTTGTGTAAATGCAGCTATGCTGAAGTCCTGGAGTAGCAGTGATGCACTCATACTCTGTATGTCATTTTATGTATGTCCTGGGATGCCTCTGAAGAGTGATTGTATAATAGAAACCAATGGTAAATCCTTCTTTCTTGGGACTATGAATCTGATCAGCATCAGTCCCTTCCTGATCCTCCTGTGCTCCTTCACAGAGGCAGGATGATGTACTCTTAGACCAAAGCTGGACTAGAGTTGAAAATGTCCAGTGTTGTTTCAGACAATAAGAAAGGCTTTTTTTAAGTATTTTAATAGAAAGTGGAGGACTCTTTCTAGGCCTTTTCAAAGGAAAACACTGGATTGCTACTTGTTGAAGATTGTCACTTAACACATAGGGATGAATTAAAAGTGATGATATTCAATGTTGGTTTTTTCCCTCAGTCACTAATAATACTAGTAGACATTGGGTTACCCAGGTCTCTGAGTCAGAGGACCACGAGTGTGGGAACAGTGGTTTTCCATTTGTGGACACTGAAATTGTGAGGAGACAATTGCATCAGCTGAATGTTCATAAGTCCATGGGACCTGATGGGATCCATCCCTGAGTACTGAAGGAGCTGGGAGATGTTATGGCAGAATCCCTCTCAATCATCTACCAAAGGTCTTGGGAGTCTGAGGACATCCCTGGTGACTGAAAGCCAGTGTCATTCCAATATACAAGAAGGGCCTGAGGGAAGGCGCAGGGAACTAGACCTGTTGCTCTAACCTCAGTACCTGGAAAAATGATGGAGAACACCATACTGGGTATATTGGAAGTCATTTAAAGAACAATACAATCATTAGGCACAGTCAACATGGGCTCCTAATGGGACAGTCCTGTTGGACCAATTTGGTATCCTTGTATGAGAAGGCCACCCACATAGTGGATGAAGGGAAGGCAGTGGATGTAAGTTTCTCTACATTTTAGTAAGGCTTTTGATACTGTCCCTCATAGCATCCTTCTGGACAAGCTGTCCAACTTTGAGACAAGCAGGTACATGGTTTGCTGCGTGAAGAACTGGCTGAAGGGCAGAGCTCAAAGGGTTGTAGTGAATGGGACTACATCTGTCTGGTGACTGGTAACCAGTGGTGTTCCTCAGAGCTTAATTCTAGGGCCAGTCCTGCTTAATATATTTATCAATGATCTAGGTGCAGGAGTTGAATGCACCATTATCAGGTTTGTTGATGATACCAAACTGGGAGGTGTTATTGACTCTCTTGAGGAACAAGAGGCCTTGCAGAGGCATCTAGATAGGGACCTTTGGGCAATGATCTTTCTGTACTTAAATATGAAGATGCAAGAAAGGCAGGCCTATTTCTTCATCTTTGTTTCAAGTCAGCTACCCAGGCGAAGAATTTTCATGCCTGTTAGCTAGAAACATTTATGGTATTAAAACACTGTTTGTGTGATGCTCAGAGGAGATTGGTGGTATGTTCAGTCTTAAAGCACAAACCCGCTACCCTGACACATGGGAAGAGGTCTTCCAGTCCTTCATGTCCCTGCTAAAGATGACCCACAAGTGTGTGAGAATTGAGCTGCAATGCTCTTAATGAAGACAGAAAAGCCTCACCAAAACTAAATGAAACACGTATCGACACTTTCTGAACTGTCCTGCAAGCCTTTAAGGCCAGAAATCATGCATTATATGGGTAGCATTTCCTGGCCAACCTAACCTAAAATTGAGTGAAATCAGCAAGGAGATCCCCTCTTCCATGCCTTATTTAAAGGAGTTGTGTTTTAAAGGCAAAGTTCTTCTGTGTACTTAAAAATGTGTAAGTAAGTATTTAGATTACCTGAGAAAGAGGGACTTTCTGAAAGCGTGCTCAGAATGTCCAAGCCCAAGTGCTAGGTAGCAAGTAACTGCATTTGATTTTGACTGCAACCCAGTTTCCTGGTCTTCCTTGGACCAGAATGCTTCTGGTGGTGTCACAAAATATTCATTGAGGCCCAAAATATGGTTCTGGGAGCAGAGGAGAAGCCCCCTGCCCTCAGGGTGTTGTCACTGAGCAGCTTGCATTTAGCAACAAGAAGAACAGTGTTCATCCTAAGTGAACAAACCATGATTGTGGTTTCTTTATTGATGAAGACTCATAGGATCGGGCAACAAGGATCCCACCTATGAATGGGCAGTGAGTAATGAGAAGGAAAAGGGGGTGTGAATTCATCTTCTGCTTTGAGTGTTTAAAGCTAATTGCATGAAGGAGAGAAAAGACCAAGGCATGGCCTGAGACAGCACCATCCACCCTTGAAATTAAAATGCAAAAAAGAGATCTTAAATATCTTGCCCAGATAAGAGGATGAATAGTAGGAAAACCAGCATTATACCCTTATGTAAATGGAAGTTATGAAATGATAGAATGAAAAGTTTATGTATGTAATCTTAACTTGGTCTCCTGGGGTGTGCCAATGAGCATAGCCTTAACACACATGGGGCTCTCTCTCATTCAATGACTAGGACAGAGAGCACTCATCTCTTTTTATTGTTCAAGATGTGGTTTTCGGTGGTAATCATTGCTCTGAGCACTCTGTGTCAGTGCTTCAGAGGCCCATAGCTTCCTGTTCCCTCTTCCTCCTCCCTCCTGAAGAAGAGGAGGGCATGGGTGTGCACAGCCCTTGGGAACTACAGGGGTGCCTGGGGGCAATGGGTGTTGTGCCTTGGTTTGGGGATGAGGGCAGAGGAAATGAGTAACATACAATCAGGTTAAAAGGGCTTCCTATCTTTGTCTTCTCTTTCTTTAAGTAACATGAGTAATCATGGAGTGAGACAATGATTTTAGTGTAACACAAACATAAAGACAGCAGCAGATTTATTTGCCTACCATAAAATCACTATTTTCCCTGTCCTTTCGAGGTCTCATTCATTTCTTTACCAAGGCTACCACTTCTAAACCAGCAGCTAATACTGTAACAGGCTAGCTGATTTGTAGTAGTTATGAAAGAAAGCCACACACGTGATCAAGCACCGTTTTCAAAGGAAGTAATAAACAACCTGTTTCTATTCCTAAGGAAAGGAAATCTTGGAGTCTTGCAGAAATGGGTTTTTTTAATTATTCTTTGTTAAATAAAAACAACCTATCTGAAAAAAAATAGTATTTTTCATTAGAAAATACTTTTTCCTGAACATTTCTGTCAGCTTTTTAGGAGAATTTATGAGCAGACAAACTCCGTAAAGCTTTCCTGTGGAAAGAAGTCAAGGGGCCTTTGATGACAACTGCATTAAGTGTAACAGGTATGTACCACTGCCCCGAGCAGCACTGCACGCATCACCCTCCTCTGGGGTATCCCAGAGGACGTGATTTTGTGGACAGAGCTGCCATCCCCCTCCTCTTTCTGTGGCTGTTGACAGAGATCAAGCCTGTGATTTGGAAATAGCAGAGCAATTACAAGGTGACACAGACACCTATGTGTCTGTGAAAAACATAGGGTATCGCTCTGTATACACCGCATCCTGAATATGGTCCTTTATCTGCTACACATATAACATTCCCCTGGGAACAAAACTGCATTTGCAATAAATTCAGGGAAAAACAAGATGAGGTGGAAGGAGAAAAACATTATTTTGGAAGGAAGTGCATTAAAACCTCTATTTGGCACCTGAAAAGCTGTGCTGTGCTTATTCCAAAGACCTTTACAAGCTCTGGCCTTTCTCAGAAGGAACTAATGATGTTTATTTCTCTTTATCATAGCCTTTCCGCTCTGGGGAGGGACACAGTGCAGTCACCATTTGTAAGAGGAAAAGCAGAACTTCATCATTCAGATCTGTTTTCCTTGAAGAACTGCCAGGGGCCCATTGCTCCCATTGCCTGTGGTCTGCTCCGACTCTGCCCGCTGTGTATTGTCAATGTAGGCAGCTCCACTTGTTCCTGCGGGTTTCATGACCCCTGGGTGAGCTTGGAGGAAACCAGAACTTGCAACAGAGCTGTGTGCTGGATCAGATAACCTAATGAGAGTCTTGAGTCTTCCTGTGAGCTTTACCTGCCATTAGACCCAGAGGCACTGCCCGAGGCAGCAACATAAAACACTACAGCCTTTGCTTTCTAACAGCCAGCAGGCTACAGCTAGTGGAGCCCAAGTCTTGCATGTATGGACGGAGGATGAGTATTTTTAGCTTGGCTCACTGCAAAAGTCATCTCTGTCTTTTTCTGACTCTCTGCCACCCTTTCTCTTCAGGGATGCAGACGTCCCAGTTGCTGTCACCAATGACTAAAGCTCTATGAGAATGAAAAACATTCAAAGGTCACAGTATCCTCTCAGTATATGCAGTTTGCTCCATGGCATCAAATGGTTCCTATAGTAGAAGCATTCCTGTGGTAGTGGTGTTGAAGTGATGGTGGGTTTACCGGTAGGAATTTACATTCTGTGTACTTCTAGAACTGTTCTATGATTCTATGATTCTCCTTCAAAGTAGGAGCTATTTCAAGTGTGATATTGCCTGTGATAAGACACAATATTTAAACCAAGTCTATCTTCGTTTAAGCAACAGATTAACTTACTAGAGAGTGCATGTAGCACTTGAGAATGTCAAAGCAAAGCAAGAATGATTAAACCCTAAAGATAATCTAAACCTATAGAACTAGTAATCAAAGGTACTGGTAATATAGACCTAAACTGGAAAAATAGTAAGCTAGCAAAGGATATTTATTTATGGGAAAAAACTTTGGGAATGCTAGGGACATTCATTTTAGACATCTTGTTAAACTTTGAAGATTGAATAACTAGACTCCCTCCCCCATATTTGGGGAAATTACAGTTCTCAGGGGCCCTGTAATAGGCCATGTTTGTTTTCTATTCTTTGGGAGATAAGTGAGAGTTAAGTGCAATAATTGTATTTTCTGGCTATGGAAAGATGTACTTAGTGTGCCTTGCTAGGGCAGTCCTCTGGGTCAGGCATTTTACAAGGATCAGAACAGTAAATGCAGGGAGGAAGTTTTCACACTGCAGTCCTCAGCTCCAATACTGGTCTCAAGTGCGCACTGTCAGCCACAGACTTGGCTGCTCTTCCCGTGCTTGCACTGATGTGCTGGGTGGACCTTGGGTAAATCCCCTTTATTTCTCCCTACCCCTTCTCCTCCATGTCTGGAATTCATGCAAGAGGGATTATGCTAAGTGGCTGAGCTGGTGTTCTCCTGACTTCATGCATGTCACTCTGATGGTTCTTCCAGGAGTCCCATCTTTGGCTAAGGAAGAAGGGGAGAAGCACTAGTTCAGGATTTAGTCTTTGGTTTTACTTTACTCTCTACAGTGTGCTTGATGAGTGTTTCTAACAGTTGTGTTTCAATTATTTTAATAGAGCTGCTGTAACAGTAAATCATGCCAAGGAATTTAACATCCCTGCCCCCACATATTGTAAGGGAGCTGCTCTCTTCCATGATGGAAAGAGGTTAAATGTAGCTGCAACAGCTTTTGTATGTCTGCTCCCACCAATGATCCCAGCTTAGACAAACATGAAACTATGAAAATACTCCTTTCTTTCATTATTAATTTTCTGCCTTCTGGTTTATCTACCAAGTGCCCTCAGAAAGTGTTTATCCCAGAATATGGTCTGGTCACATTGCAACCAGATTGTTTCTGTGTACAGCAAAAGGGATTCAGTGTCTCATCACTACTAACCTTTGTGCTCGCTTTATCTAATGCAAAGTTTGTAATGTTAGACCCACTCTGCTTTTCCTTGTTTACTTGTGAATCTGTAATCTCCCTTAAGATGCTACAGGGATCAGAGGAAACCTATGGGCTGGCCTGAAGGTTTTTACACCTTCAAAGCTTTGATTTCCCTTTACCACCTTCACGTTAGTGGGGAGGAAGGCAACTCTCTTCTCCTGCATTGCAAAGGACTGCACTTCAGCTCTAGCACTGGGACCTTCCTTACATTGTCCATTATGCTCACTGCTCTGAGCTCCTGGGAACAACCCTATAGCTTCAGTTGCTTCCATTCCTTTGTGTCTGAAGGGCTGAGACAGGAACTTTCTGCCATGGTTTGTGGTACCTTTGTTCCAGCTGAGTTTTTACCCATTGTTGTAGAAGGATGCCCACAAATTGACATGGATTGAGGATCTTCAGTCCTGAATCTAGACCTAATGGATCAAACTCAGACCCAGCTTACAGATCAGGTGAGCAGATCTCGTTCTTAATCTTGCATTAATTGATCCAGGTATATGTACTGCAGTTGGAAAAGAAGTTTGCTCATGATGGAAAATAAGTGTATGACAGCAGAGCAAAGGAAATCATGTTCTCCTTGATGAAGCTCACAGAGAAGTTACTGAGTCCCTATCCTGTACATGGAAAGGCTTTCTTCACAATCAAGGAGTGAATTAACCTTTCTATGGTGTTCATCCAATGCCAAATTAACTCTAATATGCACAGATTGTGAGATATGATTGGTTCATTTTTCTTCCATGACTCTTTAAGGGATCCTGGTGATGGTTAGCTCAGATATAACATTCCACTGTAGCTGTCTGCAGTGTGGGGGATGAATCCCACACCAGAGTCAGGACCAGGGTGGGATATGATAAAGTCAGTTCTGGGATGCTTGATTATATTCCATGTGGCAAATCAGCTTTTATTTTACATTAGAATTAGTCACTTCTTGAAGGAGAAAGCAACTCTGAGGAAAGATGAACATGTTTTGAAATACTGTCTCTATCAGAGACAAAGCTGAATGGGATTAGAAAATGCAAATACATTAAATTCATAAGCAACTGGACGGGGAGGGTGTTAAGCAAATCAGAAGTTGGGTCATTCTAGCAGTGATCTTGAGACAGCCAAGTAGAAGCAACCTTGGCACGTTGAAGATGGGGACTGGGACCTGTAGCAGTTGGAGAGTCACCAAAACAAAAGATGTTCAGCTCCCTGCCTTGGCTTCATGTAGCCAGGCATGGCCAGGGCTCAAGGCAAGGACCGGACAGGAGGAACTTCCATCTTTATAGGGCATTCTTCTGGCTCAGCAAAGACAGGAGGTGGCAGAGATATTGTTAAGAAGAATCTTGCTCAGTTTCTATTTGGAATATAACTTTGTGGATGATATGGTCATTGGCTGATATCAGAGTACTTAAAAGCACAGACTTAGAGATAAGACTTAAAACTGAGTAAACATTTTAAAATAGGTTTGGTGTTCTTTGGTTAAGCAAATAAGAGTTGTCATGGCCAAGATCACAAACAACAGTGATACCCCAGCTGAAAACAGCTCAGAGTAAACTTGTTTTCATCAATTTTGTGGGGTTTTCTCTCTGGACACCTGACAATTCAGGAGAAGGAGCAAAAGGGTGAGCAATTAAGGGCATAATTTAATGTCTAAGGGCTTGGGTTTGTATTGTTCTTAATCAATGAAAACCACTTTCAGCTGGTGGCATGTCAGTCTGTCTTCCTAAGAACTGCAGAAAAGCATCTGCTCTTTCCTAAGCCCAATAGGCTTTGTTCACACACCACCAGTGAGCCACAGTTCGGTGGCATCTCAAGATGGGTGCCACGTCTGCTTTCAGCACTGTGAAAAGACAAAGCGAAACCAACGAATTTGAAGTTTGTTGGGTGTAGAAGAGCTGTGCCTGTGCTCTAATGCATCCATTGAATCTAAGGGGCTGCCCTGCAGCCTTGGCTCACAAACTAGGGGCTGGCGGGGGAATATGGGATGCTCCCCGCAGGGCAGGAATGCGCACGGGGAGCTCAATCCCTGCCGTTTCCTGCCATCTAGTGGTCTACCAAAGCAGTAATCTTCAACCCAACATCCGGCGTTAAAAGCACGGTCGGAAGAGAAGAAGGATGCTGTATGCTCAGGGGAGAGAACAGCGAGAGGCGGTGATCACAGCTAACGGACCGCAGCGCTCCCGCATCCTCCATCCGCTCTCCTCTGCCTTTTCTGCGTTCTCCTCTTCAGATGGTCGGGTGGCAGAGGTTTGGGTCACTCGTAACCTTGCCTAGGCTGGAAAAGGCTTCGAAGTTTTACCTTCGGTGCTTGCTGAAGACCTAGGCTGGGGTTTTGCCAGTGCTGAGGTGCAGGATGGTGGTATCACAGTCCTCAGTGCCACTGAGCTGTTTGGTGCAGCATCTTTCAGGCTTGCACGCCCTGATGTGGTCAGCCTGGCTACGGGTGTGCTCCCTTGATACTTGACATGTATTCCCCCAGCAGCATCCACTCATATTGTCAGACTTTACCCTTACTTAACTATTTGGAAACAAATATTAGGTTAGGACGGTGAACTCAGAAGCTGGTGTCTATTATAAGAGGAATTACGACTTGAAAATGCAGGTGAGTGGCTTGGTCTGACAGTTCGATCACTCCTATCTCCACACTCACAGGAACAATAAAAGTAGTTCTCTGTGTACACTTTTGGTCTGTTGGATAGATTTTGAGAGTATTATTTTTTCCCTGGAAAAACTTTGAGTTGCGATCAGCTTTCTTACACAGGCAATGGCCCTACATTTGTGACTCAGTAGATGCTTTTTCAACACAGAAAGTAATCTCAACCAGGTCTAACCTTCAGGATATTGGTTTTTGCAAACAGATGCAGATTATGAAGAGCTTTGGTAAAAACAGTTGCCAGAGGAAATAGGATGCTTTGACACATGCATCCAAATTTCCGCTCATGTAGAAAGTGAAAGACAATAGTGTGCTTGACGAAAGTTTGGTACTTTCCACCTCACCCTTCACGGTAATGAGACCAAGCGAAAACAGGAGATTACTTTGTCTTTTTGTACTTATATTCTTTCCCATCACCCGCCCTAGAGAAATCAGAGTGTATCTGACAGCAGTGGAGGGGGATGAAGGCAATTTCCCTGCCTGTGTCAGGGCACAGCAAGGCAGAAGTGTCCCTGGTCTGGCAGCCAATGCCTGTCCCACCCCCCATTTAGGATCAGGGCAGCCCCAGCCTTGGGCATCGGGCACCTGCCTGGGGACAGGGTTAGAACATCAGCCCTCAGGAGGGGTCTGCTACCCGACTGTTCAAGCTGCAGGTGATTGATGCACCTTCCAGGACACAGCGCATCACTGTGGCCAGAATGAGGGCTTCCTTGGCTGTGGTCCCAGCAGCAGGTATTCTCTATGGGTTAGATGTTATCTTCCTTACCCTCTTTTTGTAGAGAGGTGCTCTTTCTGCTGACAGTGGTTGTTCTGGACCAAGGGACCAAGATTCATTTCCCTCTCACTAACCAAGTGGCAGTTCAGCCTTCCAAGCATGCATGATCCTCTGAAAACTATGCTTCTGCAATGAGGGTGCTTGCCTGTATGACTAGGATCATGTTTGCCAGATGAGAGCTTTTACAGATTTTAGCTAAATTTTCCAAAGATCTGAGCTAACTTCTCTTTCTGATCTGTTTTCAGACAGACTCCATGTAAATTCCATGTCACATTCCATGTAAATGAGATGTCAAAGTCTGTGACTCGATGACTTTTGGTCGGCGTGGTGTTTGCAAGGAATTCTTGTGGTCCCCAATCACAGAGCAACAGATCTGCTTGCTAACTCACCACTGAAAAAGCTCGGTTATATATTTGGCCACATCACTGGGCAGATCTCTGTTTTCTAAGGTAAAAGAATATTATCATCATCTCTGCAGGAGAAGGAAGAAACAAGTTATGTTGCTAGCTCCTCTATCCACAGTCCTTGCAGTAGGGGTTCTCAGGTGTGTCCAGGCTCAGGATTGTCACAACTTCTGGCAAAATAAATGCATATAAATTGAAGACTAATTTTTAGTTGTATGGAGTTTTCACTGTTCATGCTTCCCTTGGAATTATGGCCTTAAGATTGTTCTTATTATATTAGGGAGAAAGCTTATTACACAGTACCCCTCTGTTTTCTGGAATGAGAACGGTGCTCCCAGACCTTCACAGTCCTTCATCTAGTACAGGACAGAGCTTGATTCTCTTCTCCTTGTAAAGCAACAAAGGAACTATTTGAGAACTGTATTTGCTGATTCAGAGAAATAGGTTCTTAGAAGGTGGTAACTCTGATTTCTTTTTAGACATTGTGCACCAGTAAAGACATCAACCAATTTGAGAGAGCAGAGAGAAGAGCAGCACAGACCTAGGTGGCTTTACCAAGAGCAGATGTATCAGATTGAGCCAAAAATGTGTGCATATGGTTTTCAGGAAGACAGTTCCTTTTCATTATTGGAACTGATAGCCAGAAGTTGTTCAGTTATACTCTGAGCTTGCTTCCTGGTACACACTCCAGTAATCTGAGGTCAGCCAAAGTACTTGAACACTTCTGGTTTGCCTCTGGTTTGTCTTTCATTTCTCTTTTGTTGGCTTAGAGCTTTGAAGCCCTTTCAAGAAAGAAAAGAAACCACAGTGGAAGACAAGAGCCTTGCATGCATATCGAAAGCCACTTCCACTCAACCTTTGTTTCGTTATCACAAGTTGGTGTCCGAAATCAAAGCACACGTATTACTTCCCATCATTTGCTTATCATGTGAGACCACTGTTTTAGTACCGTCTACTCCCAGACTGCAGAGAAGAGGAAGCTGATAGATCACAGGGGGTTTTAGCCCCTGGGGAAGGTAGTGAACCATCATGTGTGTCTGTGAGGGCCCCAGCTGGGGGAGCTGGCAGTGACAGTATAACCACAAATTACATAAGGTGAGGTTTTGGGTCCTGCTTTCCTCCCATGACACGGGTTGACTGTAGTTAAGGTTAAAAGTTAGCTGTAGTTAACCTTCTACATATGAATTTCTTGAGAAAATGGAGGTTCTACTGAAGCTACCACTTCTGCTAGAAAACCACGACTGTCAATGACTAAGGCATGGACAAAGGGAGCTGCAAGCTCCCTCATTATAATTTTTATTATTATTTAATTATATCAATTATTTATATTTTAATATTATCAATTATTTATTATTTTTTTAATTAAATGCAATTGAAATGACCTTTCCCAGAGGTTGTGGGGCTCTGAAGCTAAATCCCTGCTGTAAAGCTTAGGCAGTAAACCTCTGGGTATTAACAGCTTAAAAAAGGCTGAAGAAAATTCAGCAGAAGCCACCCCTGCCTCACCACCTTTCCCATAATCCAGAAGCGCTAGAAAGCAGGCACATTCCTTAGTGCACGCTAGAAGTCAACAATCCCACCTCCTTTACTGAGACAGAGGTTGTTTTAGCACAGGTTGCACAAGAGAAAATAAAAGTAGCCTCTAAGCCTGCAGCCTGTAAATAGGGACTTTATGGATTACCTGGAGTTGTGCTTGAGGAACTGTTGTCTGTAGAACTTGAATACTGAATGCCTACATACCAACAGGTGAGAGGTGAAGGAGCAATAGGAAACAGTTCATGGTTTGCCAGGAGCAGTCTCCTGGCTGATAGACATTTGTGAGCCAAGGGCTGGAAAATGAATAAACCTCCCCACTATTCTAAGTCTTTAATGACTTTATAAAGAAGCACAGTTTGAGGGGGGAATGGGTGAATAAAGTGAAACTAAGATGCTTGATGTGTTTTAGAGTCCACTCATCGCATCTAATCTTATAAGATGCTTGTGTGCTGTGCGGGTTGCTTGGGAGGGAAGACCCAGTTACATGTTCCTCCCTTGCAAGAAGAGTTTGCAGTGAAGAGCAATAACCTGCTTTGCTAACAGTTCTTCAGCTCCACAGACTCTGCTGTTTTGCTTCCGTGTGGGTTTGTGGGTGTAATTGAGAGCTGTACAGCTTCGTTCCTGTCTTTTGTACTTCCTGTGTGACTATACCTGTGCAGCGTATTTAATGCAAAAATAGCAAATACAGGAAGTAGAAAATTACATACCTTGGACCATGTCTTAGGGAAGCTGCACAGGAGCCGTACATCTCCCACAGAATGGGTCCCAAGCCTGTTCCCTTTAATGCACTGTTGTGGTTGTGTGGTTTCCCTGCAGAGTTTAACCCAGTGCTGGCTCTTTCCAGTCAGGTACTGAGTGCACAGGGTGAATCTTGAGACTGCTCTGCTCCCACTGGTGTCCTCCCCCAGAGGAGGATGCAACTCTGAAACCTGGAGGCCATCCACTGAGCCTTAATGCAACCATCACTTGGTGTGATGTCTAAAAGGTGACATCATGTTATTGAGAGGTGCAATAGATGACTGAGCAATGATGTGATGGTGGGAATCCGCTATACACCCCTGGTAATGATAATCACGGCTTCTTTTCTCTGTCATTACTCAAGACTTCCCATGTCTACTTGCAGCACATCTGATCTCTATATGGGACAGTGACAGCAGATAACATCAAGACTACTGGTTCTTTCCTTTTTAGGAGGATTGTTAAAATGCCCTTTCCCCCTTTTTCTACATCTCAATCAAGTTAGAGTTATAATATATTAGAAAGAAGATACATGAAATATACATAGCAAGTTTTCCTGTGTTCTCCTTCTCACAAGAAGGCCATAAAGGAAAGCTTGAAAATCTTGGGGTTGTTTCACTTAAAGATATCAATGAGAGTATAGGACACAATAAAATCATGTAAAGACATAAACCAAGAATGAAATAATCTAGGTTTTCATGTTTCTGTTAGGTGTGGGGAGAAATAACCAGCTAAAAGTGAAGTAAGAAAGGTTGATTACATAGTTTGAAAGCCTTCCTGTGTTTTTGTTTCAGGCAAGTAGGTCAGATCTACTTTGGTGATACCGCAGCAGCAGCACATGGTTATCAGTAGTCTGAAAATGGAAACTAAAAGCTCAGATTAGAAAGTAGAGGTTTCAGTTATTTGAGTAATGATTGCCATGGGAGATAACACTTCAGGGAGTATCTATAGAGTTTGGATTGATCCCTGATAGCAACCTTCTTTCTGATGTAATCCTGTGTAAGAGGTATTTCCAGAAGAGGGTGCAGGTCTGTTCTCTGATATCCTTCATCTAATTATTTTTCATATAGTTTTATCTTTTCCAAAATCTCTTCTGGAAAGAAAAAAAACCCACAAAAGCCAACAAAACAAACCCAAAACTTTTCTAGAAGGTCCAAAAAGTCCAATTTCTCTTAAACAGGTTTCAGTGACACTCCCTCATTCATCATCATTATGAACCAGGGACAGGGACAAGAATTGTTGCACCTTGTTCATTCTCACCTTTTTCTAGTGCAGGGATGCCATGTTTTCCTTGACTTTGAATTATCTGGTGCTTCTACAACAAAGTATGCATCACTGCACACTGTCACTTTTGGAACAATCACTTGATCAGCACTGAGTGAATTTTGTACATCTGACATCATTCACTTGGGACAGGGTTACTATCCTTATGAATTCAGATGAACATTAGTTGTGGAGGTAGTTGGAAAGGAAAAGGTCTTCTCACTGTTAAGTATTGCTTTAAAGCAATCATTGACAAATATTGCTTTAAAGCAATCACGGTCTTGCACTGGTCAGTGTAACAGAATGTAACACTCAGAACCTCCCAGAAAGAGGGAACAGGGGTGATACTGGTGCACATAAAGCCTTGATTTACCCTCCAGCCACATCTGGAGTGGGAATATAGAGATTTCCTGAGCAGAAGCTTTATGGAGGTCTGGATATATTCCTACAGTAGTTTTTGTGCAGCCCTTGCTCCACAAGTGAAAAGTATAAGCAGTTCAAGTGTTAAATGCATGCACTGATATGACAGTAAGAATCTTCCCTCCATACAACTCCCTGCACTACTACCAATGAAGTCATAAGGAGCTATTCCACTGCGAACAAAGGATTTGCTTGATTACAGTTTGGGGGGGGTTTAAGAAGTTCCACTAGCATTGATATTTCTTGTATTACTTTTGCTTATGTACTTTTAAAAGAGCTCAAATAAAATGTGCTGCTACATCTCTCAGTAAGGTGAGCTTGAATAGTGTTTCTCCTTTTTATACCAAATGCCTGTGCCAAAGTGTGCCACAGTTTTGCTCCTTCATCTTCTGGTGGTGATCATTCATTTACCAGTGCAATTCTGATATAATCAGGTCTGGTTAAATTATTTTCCAGAGCAAAATCTCCTGCCATCGAGTGGACCTGACTCCAACACCCTTGCTTTCTCCAAAAGATTCCCTATGGAACATGCCGCTGAGCTTTGGGAACTCCATGTTGGAAAAGCTGCATTACAATTGGTACCCAGCCCAGTAGTGTCACTGCCTGCCCACAACGGCTGAGCAGCAGTGCCCTATTGTCCCACTGACCCTCAGAGGCACTCTCAGATGGAAGTTTGTATGACACTGATCTGCACACAGCTGTGGGATCTTAGCCTTCATTCCTGGCAGCTAATGCAGGTGAAAGTGTTTGGCAACCTGCTGTCAATTAACCTAGCATATAAATCCTCTTCCTCTTTTCCCTTAGAACAAGTGGGAATTAAGGGCTCTGGGTTCCTTTCCATTTCCTCTAGATTTGGTTTGGGGTTTTTTTACTTATAGATCTTAGCCCATGTGTGGTCATGATCAATATCCAAGTGTGTAGCTTTCAAGAGGGTAAAAGAACCTGTAATATACGTAAGTTTCATGTACCAGCTTCAAACTTAAACTCTTGGGTAAGGTTCACATTGACTCAAAGATTGACTGTTTTAGACCAGTTAAGTGTGTTCCTGAACACGCTCTGCTGAGCCAGGCTCTACTGCACCAAGAATGAATCTGCCCAGGTAAGGAATGTCTTTTGTACAGCATACTGCCAGGGTAGGATTTTCAAATGAAAGCATGTATTCCATAACTTATACAATAGAGAAATACCCATAATAGTACTTAAATAAAAACAATTTTAATCTTTTTCTTGCTTTTATGTTCTAGAAAACAGTCATAGTATGACTCATTAAGCAAAGTTTTAAGTTTAATGGATATGGCTTTCCATTTACTTAACTTTACCTGTTTGTAGAAAAAATAATAGCTAAAAATTGAGCCTTCTTATCTTTGAATTGTAAATGGTGTCACACACACCTGATCATCTAAGAACTCAAAACAACTCCAGTGAACTAGGGCTAGTAACTGGTATGTCTGAGATGTTTGTTTCTCTTTACTTTGTTGTGCTCTCATCCTCTTTCTAAAAAGCAAAGGCAAGAGAGATAGGATAGAATACAAGTTGTATGCATCATTCTGTGAGACAGTTAATGGCTGAGGTATAAGATGTCAGTTATCCATGAAAATGAATGTCCATGAATATCAATGAAAATGAACATGAAAAAAATGTTAGTTTTGAATCCTTCTTTTGGGTCTGTCTGTGAACACAGCAAATCACTAATAATGATTTAATCCAGGCCCAGTGTTCTGGGAAGTTTCTGGTTAGGGCCATAGCACAAAAACTACAGTAGGAAGCATGCTGATTTGGGGGGTGAGTGGTCACATTTAACACTGAGATCTTCCTGACTTTGCTATGTTTAGCAATAAAAAGGGAAATGGGCTGTGAGGAGAACTCATGGAAAAATAGGCTCCTTTCTTGACTTTAGGTAAGGTGTATTTACAAAGGGAAACACTTCAGAAGGCATGCTAAGGCAATAGCTGGATAGGCCTTTTTCCGACTTCTCCCAGCTTCAAGGAAGGCTTTCCAAGGAATGAAGTAAAATCCTGGTTTAGTTATTTTGCATATTTATACCACAATTCAGATTTTTCACAGAATGTCATTTTGTTAATGGAATTTTAGTCCTATTCACCTAATGTTTCCTATGTCATCTTAAAGATACAGTAATGTACTTTGTCCGTTTATTTGGTGTACAATGAAGAATTCCCTGTTTCTTGTTCTCTCCGTTTGATTTTGCTTGGTTCTTTTGCTGGCAATGGTAGTATTTATAAAGCTGACCTGCTTGCTGAGGTCACTGATAAAGAGTTGCATCAGTTTTTAAGCATTCCTTGATGAAAGCTGTGTAGGGGCAGAAAACAGGCCTTTATTTTGACAACTCAAACTTGAAGATGGAACATTTCTGTTTAGCTAAATGTTAGCATGTGCAGACATACTATCCCACAAGAAGGTCTAACCTCACAGTGTTATTTGAGCCTAGAACTGTGTCCCCTGTCCCCTGTTAGTGGGCATGAGTGCATGTACTAAGTTACTAGCTGGGGGTGCTTGGAGTGAGGGGAGGTTTGATGGGGTTTATTTTTGTTGGGATGAAATGCTTCCTTTATTCGTGTGTGCTGTCCAGTGAGACTGGATGGAAACAACCTGTCCTTTGATGTTACAAAGGAGGCAGGGTCTAACCGGACTAAAGTTAGTGGGCTTATGGGGGAGAAGGTCCTTTTGGTCTTAAGCTTCGGAAACAAGCTTACTTCTGCTATAATTTAGTCAAGATTTGCTGGTTATTGACCTTGTGTAAGAAATCTGAGTGGTCACCTTTGTATCTGTTAGCAGTAAGGGAAACCTTGCATTGATTTGCAACATACAAAGCTTAAAGTTGGCTTCGATTTTCAGCTTATTTCTAACCAAAATAAAAGCCAAACAAGCTTGGAAAACTTATGCCTAAAATGCAAATGGTTTTAAAATGATATTTACATAATGGTTCTGTAGAGACTGGCTTGCAAAACTCTGTAGTGCTCATATAAAGATGATTCTGATATCTGTAGTACTATAGGTGTATAGAAGGAAATTGTAGTGTTCTCAGAGGACCCCAAGTAGTTTTGATGTAGGTCTAAGAATAAAACCTAGTACAATAAATTCTATGTGAACAAGATTTATGTGATAAGCAGCATAATGGAAACTACATTCTGTTTCAAAGCCAGTATCTAGGAACCTGGCAGAAGGGTATGGAGGGTTTGTCCGTGTATTAATGAACTATATTGGATGATGCAAGGAGGTGATTGTGAAAGGGACTAATAACACAGGCAAACTTAATGCACAGAAACAGTAGCTTACTCTCTGCAGAAAAGAGCATATATCTGTTTAGGGCATGAAGGAGGTTATCAGCCCTAGATACACCTCTTTCAGAAGTGTTATTCATTTGCAATTCAGGTGTAAAGCAGATCAGTGGCCTCCTCAGGCTCGGATCACACCCTCATTAAGAAACAGCTGCATCTAACTGATGTGGTAATCCATGTCTCTTAAACTAAAGGTTTCCCTTCCCAGGCAGATGCTCTGAATGCTGGTTTAACCTTTCTTATTAATGTTAATAATGTGGCTTATTGATAAAAATAAGGAGCATTGAAAGATGCTATAGATCTGCAGAGTTAGTCAGGTATGTCAACTAAGCCTCACGCAGCCAATTCGTTTGTGTAATTTTTAGCAGTTTCTTATGAAAAAATGCTATTTTGATCAATTTATCAGTTGATACATCTGAAATGTTTCAACAGCAGCTGAGTTGCAGCAGCTATATTTTCTGTATGACTGTCTTCATTTCAATGCTAACACTTATGACTCCTGTATGATACTAGTAGGGAAGAATCTGAAACAAAACAACTTTATTAAGCAAAATAAAGTAAAAATAATACTAGGAGTATACTGGGTACAGTGTAGTCCTCATGACAGTTCAAATGAGGAGAACCTCTCTATTTAAACCTGTGGTGATTGGAAGTTGAAAGGGGGAGAGAGAGTTAAGCTAAGTAATTGAAGGCACCCTTATGTGATAAGGATAATTTGACTGCAAACTACATCTAGTTGAGAGCCAGTAGGATTCTCAGATCTCAAGCAGGGACTTGAACGCTGCCAAACCCTTTGAAGGCAAAGCCTTTGGCCACAAAGCAAGGTGTGTTTGGTCTCCAAGTGCTAGAGTTCTGGTCTAGACAGTTACTGAATGTTTCTCAATGACTATCATTATTATCCTCCTCAATCAAATTAAGAGTCTCTGATGGAGATAATCTGTCTTCTTTAATTACTCTAAGATACACTAAGCACTGCTTTGGTTTCTGTTCTCCCCCTGCAGTGGTTAATAACTGCAGACAAGTTAAATTACAAAACCACATCTTACCATAAACTTGATAGTTGCTCTGAGCCAGCATTACTAGAAGGATGTACAGTAATATCCTTTTTATTAATATGACTGAAGGAACCTTCATTCTCTGAGCATGGTAGAGTTCTTGTGGGTTTAAGAAGTGCAGTTCAGATGGCCTCTTGCATCCTGTTAGGTTTACCTGGGGTGTATGTCTGAGCTGATTCTCTTTTCTGGTTCTTCTTCCAAGTTAGTGAAGAAAAGGGATGAGGAAGCAATGCATGCCCAAAAAATATGATGGGTTACACCACTGTCTTTTTGTGTGGTTGAACTGTGAACTGCTTGATCACTTCATGTCACCTCAGAACTCCTCTGCCATTCAAGGTAAAACATCTTCCATCCTCTCTGGCTGCAGGGTTTGGGTCTTGCTTGTTTGTTTGGGGCTTCTTTTTTATGTTGCTAGGAACGATTAGTCTCATGAGTTACGAAAATTGCTAGAGGAGGCAGATGACTGCTTTGTTTTCCCCACAATACTTAA
>JANHGB010045885.1:22654-33424 GCA_026283785.1 Coracopsis vasa | reverse complement strand
GCACAGGCTTGGATCAGAGACCCTCAGAGGTTCTTTCCAGTCTAAATTATTCCAAGTTTCTACAAACCTAATGTTCAACTACCTTCACTTCCAGGAAAAACCATGTTAGATTTTGTCCAGTGGTAACTTCCAATCACTGTCTTATGCCAGGTCTTTGTCAAAAGGACTGAAATGTCCCATCTGGGAGATCTTTCCCTAGCCTATCCTCTCCTGTTCTATACCATTGCCATTACTTTCATTTCCAAATGGATCCAGAACTGAACAGAGGATATCAATAACTGTTTTAAAATCACACACAAAGACAAAAATCTTTTACCTGTTTTTATTCAATACACCATTCATATCCTGTCTGTTACCTTTTTGTCAGACACAATGTAGCAGCTGGCTATGCTAAAACATTTATTGTTAGCTTCTGACTATTTTTCCAGGACATTGCCTCCATAACCTGTCTTCTTCATGAATGAATATCTGCACAATCTTTACTGCAGCAAACTTTACATGACATCAGCTCTATTCATACAGAAAAGGTCAAGCTCTGTCAGGTACAAACAGCACAGAACCTCTTGGAACCACTGTGACTGCAAATGGAGGTGGAATTTAGTCCACAGCCCTTGTTTACAGTACAAGAGTTGAACATTCTCTGAATTCCACCCTTCCCACAGACAGCATTTTATGCAGGATGCAGTGTCTGGGAGAATATATCTCTCAGAGGGGGCTAAACTAATGGCTTTTCTGAGTCCTCAAAACATTCCTTCCTACACATAGCAGAGATGCTGTCCAGGGTGAGAAAGGTAAGAATGTTTGCATTCAAGAATGGAAATGTACATGGGAAAGTTCTAGCACTGGCTCCTAGGAAAGGGTGCTTTCACTAGGAAATAGAGAGAAGTCACACTGAACTCTTGAGAAAGTAATTTTTATACCAACTGCCTCACTCCTTTTCACAGACCCCTTTCTGCCCAGTTCCCTGCTGTCCTCAGAAGGCAGAAAGACTGTAGGACCTCCCAGGGCTCCTGATTCACAACTAACGTCTTAATTACACGCACTGCTCTCCCACACCGGAGGTTTTGAGCACTCCCAACTGATGGATCATTACAGGTCTGTGGATAAGCCATGATTCTGCCCAGATGCAAAGGTTTGCTGAGGTTGTTGACTTATGCCAAACTTTTGGACACAGGCATGTGCAGCAACTAGAAGTCAGGGCTGGTAGTCTCAGCACAGGTCATCTCGTCTGTGCCAATGATCCTTTCTCCATCATTTTTATGAACATTTCTACCACTGCTTCTCAGTAATATCATTGCTCCAGTGTCTAAATCTGACCTCAATAGCTTTACTGTTCCTTTGTCCAACTGTTATCTATTTTGGTCTTATAAATAGCCAATATAAAGACCTTGTATTAATTCTGATGAGCTTTTCTTTTTTTTTTTTCTTTTTCACAAAATAGAAGAGTCCATTTATATCAGGATAGAAATGATCCTACGACTAATGACACCCTTTGCAACACTTCCTTCAAAAATGACATAATTCATGTGACAACACAGTCTGCACATCTTCCATGAATTAACTTGGGCACAACACCAAGCACAGTACATGGTTGACCATTATGACTTTTTCTTTAATAAAGTATGGTTTTCAATTCATCCACATACCATTGTTGTGCTTCCTTGGTTTCCTATAAATAAACCACACAGGGACTATGGACACTAATATTTATAACTCAAATGTTTTTGTTATACATTTCTTGGGGGTTTAAAAGCTTGAAGTTATTTACAGAACTGAGGAAAAGAAAAGTCTGAACTTTTGTGGATATTTCCATCCCTAAAGGCAAAAATTACTGTGAAAATGCACTGACTTTCACTTTCTTTTTTGCTCTACAATGGGCTCCTTAACAGAGAGACAACAAATACCATAAAAGTCAAACACGTATTTATAAAATCTTTCACAAACAAGAAATAGTTGCATTCTCGTATATGGCCTGAACTCAGCTACAGAGTCCAGAACAAGTAAATCTCTCCCTCCTCCCATATAAGTGTAATTTTTGCTAAGTGTTATTTCTTGTAGCTCCTTTTCTCTTTTCTGTAGGGCCGCATGGTGCCTGACAGTTCCCATCGTATCCTGGGAATAGCATTTTGAGGCGGCTAAACTTCAACTTAGGTACAAAGAAGAAAACACGAGATTTGCTGGTAAATGCACTTACTGATAAATACAAACTACAGAACGTGATCTAATTCTTCATCCTTGATTTTCTAAAAGGTAGCTGTTTTCAAATGTTTCTATGAGGGTCTAAGAGCACTGAATAGTTGGAATTCAATTCTGAAGAAACGTCTCAGTGACCTTGGACAAGTGGAAAGAGATTTTTGCTAATACTCAAGCGCAGCTGGCAGGTGAAAGGATTAGCAAGGGCTTGAGATTCTTTGCATGAATAAGGAGAGATGAGAAACATTAGCAACTAGAAAAACTAAGGCTTTTGTTAAGGCACCTCAGATAGCTTTAAACTAGCTAATTTGCCTGTGAGTAGCAGGCTGAATGTGCAAGCATGAAGCTCAACATGGGTAATTTTCCCCCTTTAGAATCATTTTTAAAGTAATTTAGGTATCAATATGCTCCACTAGTTTTTCTGGGGGTGCAGTGAAGACATATCTACCAGCTTGAAACTTACCACCCTCAAGCCCTAACTAAAATTATTTTCTTGAGTTCTTTCTTTTAGCAATTTTATCATAAACTATCTTTAGTTTATGATAAAAGAGCTTTGGGAGAAGAGGCAATGAAGGAAATCATTGAATATTTCTGCTAATGGAACTGTTTGTTATCCTGTATTCCAAACATCTGTTTCTTGAAAATCACAGAATGGTTTGGGTTGGAAGGGATCTTAAAGCTCATCCAGTTCCAACCCTCTGTCACAGGCAGGAACACCTTCCACTAGACCAGGTTGATCAAAGCCCCTGTGCCCGGCCTTGGACGCTGCCAGGGATGGGGCAGCCACAGCTTCTCTGGGCAACCTGTGCCAGGCCCTCACCACCCTCACAGGGAACGACTTCTTCCTAAGAGCTCATCTCAATCTTGCCTCTGTCAGTTTAAAGCCATTCCCCCTTGTCCTGTCCCTACAGACCCTTGTCAAAAGCTCCTCTCCAACTTTCTTGTCAGCCTCTTTAGGCACTGGAGCTGCTCTAAGGTCTCCCTGGAGCCTTGTCTTCTACAGGCTGAACAAGCCCAGCTCTCTCAGCCTGTCTCCATAGCAAAGGTGCTCCAGCCCTCAGAGCATCTTCATGGCCTCCTCTGGAATCCCTCCAATAGCTCCACATCCTTCTTATGTTGGGGCCTCAGAGCTGGACACAGGACTGCAGGAGGGGTCTCACCAGAGCAGAGGGAGAGAATCCCCTCCCTCAACCTGCTGGTCACACTGCTGGTGATGCAGCCCAGGACACGGTTGGTTTCTGGGCTCAAGCACAGACTGATGGCTCATGGTGAGCTTCTCATCGACTAACATCCCCGGGGAAGTCCTTCTCCCGAGGGCTGCTCTGAATTCAGTTTCTACCCAGCCTGTATTTGTGTTTGAGATTGCCCTGACCCAAGTGCAGAATCTTGCACTTGGCCTTGTTGAACTTCATGAGGTTTGCACTGTCCCAGCTTGTCCAGGTCCCTCTGGATGGCATCCTATCCCTTCAGTGTGTTGATCACCCAGCTCAGTGTCAATGGCAAACTTGCTGCAGGTGCACTCAATCCAACTGTCCATGTTATTGATAAAGATATTAACAGTGCTAGTCCCAACAATGACCCCTGAGGAATGCCACATGTCACTGGTCTTCACTTGAATATCAAGCCATTGACCACAACTCTTTGAGTATAACCATCCACCCAACTACATATTCACCGAGTGGTCCGTCCTTTTTGGGTGATTTGCAGCAGACCCCACTACAGTGTCACTTACCCCTGCCTTCCCTTTAATCCTGACCCATAAGATCTCTTTCAGCTCGTCTCCATCCCCAGGCAGAGCTCCATGCACTCCAGCTGGTCACTGACGTAGGGAGTGACACCACTACTCTTTGTCTCCCCTGTCCTTTCTGAAGAGCCCGTATCCTTCCATTCCAACACTCCCCTCATAGGAGCCATCCCATCATGTCTCTATGATGCTAATAAGATCACAGCCCTACAAGTGTGGACACGTCTGTAGGAGAGTTTTTTATTGTGAGGGTGGTGAGGCACTGGAGCACTGGAACAGGTTGCCCAAAGAAGTGGTAAATGCTCCATCTCTGGCAGTGTTCAAGGCCAGGCTGGACAGAACCTTGGGCAACATGGTCTACTGTGAGGTGTCCCTGACTAAGGCAGGGCGGTTGGAACTAGATGATCTTAAGGTCCTTTCCAACACTAACCATTCTATGATTCTCTGATCTCTCCTGATGTGACAGGCCTTTCCTCTTCAGCCTGCAAAGTGGTGAAGCAGTTCTGCAAGGGCATCTCAGGACTCATGGGAAGTCTTTTCCTCCTACAGTTCCTTGCTGTTGCAAGCCTCCATTCTTCTGCATTGTTGGCCCCCTTCCCTCTTGTGTGTGCTGGTGGGGGAGTTTTTGGCTGTTTGGACATGGGATGTGGATTCACAGCAGACTGCTGTTGGAACCAGCTACCTAACAACTTCTCAGCCTCCCTGATGCTATGCAGCCTTATCACTGCCTCCTGTAAGAGATCCTCCACCTGGGCACACCTTTTGCAGGCAGGTCTGCTGTCTCTCCCTGCCCCAGCAGAAAGGTCTGGGCACTTCCTGCAGCCTGAGGTCTGCACTGCAGCCTCTCCCTTCACAGCTCTGTTTGAGTGGAGGCACTGGCCACCACTGGGTGGCTGATGCAGACCCCCTTGCCAGCGAAACTGCCTTTGCTCTCAGACAAGTGTCCACCATTCTGCCTTGAGAGTCAGGTAGGATGAGCGCCTTTGACCTGTACAGATGATCACAGAATGGTGCCCAGTTGCTGGGTTATGTGGACTTGAAGTATACCCTGGTCACTTGCACTGCCAAGGGCTACCCTATGTGGGAATGGGGGGGGTGGCACCATTACTCCTGGCCCTGCCTGCGCCTAATCAACCACTCTTGTGCAAGCTGCAGGCTCCCAGCGGGTCTCAGCACTCCCCTGCTAGGTGCTTCTTACTTCCCATCTTATAGAAGTACTTCTTGCTATAAAAGTACTTCTTACCTCTCACTGTGTGCATGAATCATCAGTGGGTTTGGAGACAGGGCAATCCTGTTACACATCGGCATAACTCTTTGCTTAAGTGGGCTTGGGGCTTGTAGTGGCTACTAAAGCATAAGCATATAAATAATGCAGAAAGAAAGCTCCCAAAACAGAATCTGGGTCCCTGCCCAGTTCTGAGCAAATCAAGGCACGTGCAGTTTGGCTCAGGCTGTTTCAGGTCTCTACTTAGATTTTATAACACCTAAAATGCAGGTGTTTGGCATTAATTCAGAGTACTTCAATTAAGCACTCTGCAGATAATGCAGAGACTCAGGCTGCCATCTATGCTGGCAAATAATGTGCCAGGTTCCACTTTCTGCCCCTGAGGTGCAAGGGCACAGCTACTTCCCAAACATATTGGTTGCATTCAAAGAGCCAAGTGGGAATAGCTCCTTGTCTGTCCCAATTTTCTAACCATGCCTGGTCATCATCCAGGAGAGTTTCTGTTTGACTGAAACTGGCCAACTATACCAGGAATCCTGATAACTTTTTAATAGTGTGGAGAATGACTTTCCAATGCAAGTGCCCATTCCACAACTCTGCTTGCCTCTTCAACAAAATAATACTAACTTAGCCCCAGGCACTTCTAAAGAGTGATTCATAGTTAGCTCATTTAAATTCTAGGCACGAAGATGGGTCAATCCACTTGATTTGAAGCTTAAACCTCTGAATGAGGGGTTCCCACTACCGACGTCCAACCTAGATTCAGAATATGAAGTGGTCTCCCGAGGCCAAATGTTTAACTAAGAAGAGCTCAGCCTTTCAAAAATCAATGAAAATAAAGATTTTGTAGAGTAGCTCTTGGGTTCTAGCAGAAGAAAGTCCTAGTGTGCCATTTCTGCAAAATAAAAAGCAGAAACCCTAAATAGAAGGTAGCATCTATTATAGTAGGACTCATTCAAAATGAAGGCAGGTAGCTCAAGATAATTCTTAAGGTTCAGAAGAAAGGTGAGAAAAATTGTCATTGAGGTATACTGACTCCAGACCTGTCCTAGGATGGGTTGAATTGTTCCCTGGAGGCACTGCTCTCTTTCCATTGATAATGGAGGCAATCTACATGACAAGTTTAGGTTAAGACCATTAATTTTAAACAGCTAAAGTAAGGTAAGAGTAATCACCCTCTAAGTGCTTAAGTAATCAAACTGACATGCTTCTGTTCTCTAGCCCAAAACATAAGTTCCATCTGAGTTTATCATAAAAAAACCCATTTCTGAGTATTTAGCACGTATTAGGCACTACAGATAAGCAGACTGACTCTTACTCAGTGCCTTGGGCCTATATGCAGACAGGTCAGTTTTGTGATGATTCCATTTGAAAGAATTGACTATTAGCAGATGGATAGTGCTGCAAATGCACCTTTCCTGCAGTCCTGGAAGAAGAGGAGACTGAGGCTGCTATTATACTGTATGCTGGAATACGCACTTATTTTTCCCTGAACTAAAACATATATTGAATCCTAGAATGGTTTGGGTTGGAAGGGACCTTAAAGATCATCTAGTTCCAATGCCTCTCCCATGGGGAGGAACACCATAATACATAAAAACATAGGAAATTCATCTTGTGGGTTGACATTTTAACACATTTATATGTAGTCTACGTTCCTGCACCTTTCATTGCTAAAGGCAACTGGACTTGTCACTGTAAGTGTACACACACTATCCATGACTTCTTCATCAAAAGGGAAATTTGCAACACATTGCCTAAAAGAAATCATCACAATAAAGCATTTTTTAGGGCTTGAGAGAATTTAGAATCACATGGAAGGTTTGCAGGAAGAGAGACAAGTTAATGTTTGTTGGTGACATCTGAATCCCTTTCTGTTTTACTGCCTTTCATACCAGGCTGTAGGATGGATATGATGATGGACTTTTCTAAGAAGAAATACACTGGCCAGTATTATGTTTTAGATCACAGGCACAGAGGGACTGTGATCAATCAGTCAGATTCCTCTTCTATTTAATAAGTGTTACAAGCAAACATCACCTACAGACACCTTCATTACAGGTACACAGTGGTGGGTATTGCTTGAATTTGAAAGACCTATCAGCTGCCTGACATTGTCGCTAAAATATATCCTAAAGCCTTGTGATTAAAAGTGTTTAATAATAAACAGCAGAATGTGTTCTATATTCTGAGTAAAATTATTATTTTTCCTCTTAATGACTGGGTTTAAAGAGTCAGGCAAATTAGATCTCCACTAAGTTAATAGTCTGCTACAACTGACTCATTAATTTACAGCTAGCTGTTGTAGTCATGAAAACCGTACACCTAAAAGAGCAGACCTAAGGCCAGAGTACTCCAAGAACTTGTGAATACTTGGTTTGAAGTATTTGAAGACAGAGAAACTGAGGCTCAAGTAATATTTAACTCGAGAAAAATCAGAGTCATCATTTCCCCTACTCCACCTCACCAGCTACCGTGAAATTGCTTCCGTGTTAAGGAGTTTGCATTTGCAAGGTTAATATTACCAGCCTTATCATCTCACTCCAGATCAGGTAACTAGCAAATTAAAAACTTCATCTCTACAACTTTCCCTCCCTCTCTTTCCCGCTCCTTTCGGAGGCACATTTGGTATTTGTTTTTAATCCTGGCCAATTTTCAGTTCACAAAACCTGATGCAGAGAGTTACTTGATATTCCGAAGGCGTTATTTTAAGATGAAACAATGTAAATTCTGATTCGGATGGCAGATGGCTGGCAGTTCACTGTTTGGCAAACCAACTGGTATGGTATGTTAGAAAGTCGGAGCAGCAGGTAGTACAGCTCAATTTGAAACGACCACAGATGCTCAGAGAGGCGTGGGGGAAGGGCGCAAGCTGGTCAGGAAATTAAGAACAGTAGTCAGAGCTCACAGGGAAAAAAAGAAAAAAATTAAAAAAATAAAAAATGACAGTAATTAGCTGAAAGTTTTCTTCTCCCAATCAGCACTTTTTGGACGCGAGTTATCAGAGATGGGAGCGAGCCCATTGTGATTCACATGAACGCACCACTCGGCTGTTGAGGGCTTGTTTCTAAGCTGTACCCAGACAGCTTTAAATAATTTGCACGACTTGCATCGCATGTGATGGGTGTGAGTTTATACAGGCCTTGTACTGCTCCTTGCAGAGGGATGAACATTCATGTTGTCCAAACTGGCCTGGTGCTTGCATCCTTGTGGCACATCCATGTTCATTCCCACCAGCTTCCTGCAGTAGGTGTCTGCCCTTCAGCAGACATCGACATCCTGTTCTGCCATGAGAGGGGTGTGTTTGTCACCCACTATCAGTCTTTCCCAAACTGGTAACTAAGTGGGATGGATCACCCTTTGGAGAAGCCCAGCTTTCTGCGCTCCCTCATACACTTGGTTCGGGAGCTTAGATGAGATGTCTCGCTTTGCAGGGGCTAAAAGTAGCTGTTCTGGATCCTGCCTCAAAGGATGGGAGCTCTAAAACAGAACTTTACTCAAACTATGGACCAAAAGTATGCACTTCCACAACTCAGTTAACCCGGAGTGAGAGGCCAGCTGGCCATGCCCATGCTGTTCTACACTCCAGAACTGGTTAGTGGCATCAAACTGCCTTTTGGGAATGGTCTCTGGCAAGTGCCAGCTCCCAGAATGCGCCTGGGAAGGGTCTGTAAAGTTCATCAGGGCCAAAACTGTGCCAGGACCACCCAAACAACAAGAACAGTGGCAGTCTGGTGCCTGGGCCTGTGCCCTGGCAATGTTTATCAGCACAGACGTAGCTACATGCTGCATCCCAGTAAACCCCTCCAGACAACCACAAATGCATATCTATAGTGTTGTGTCAGCAAGCCTGAGAAATGCATGCCTATAAGCTCAATCCTTGCATCAAAAAGCACTGAAGACCTCCAAGGAAGGATCCTGGTTCATCTGGTTGCAAGACCAGTTGGGTAGATTGAGGTTACACACCCTGCATAGGGCAGATAATCAAGCTTTAACACCTGCAGGGTCAGTCTGCTGTCTTGACCTAACCTCAACCTTCCCCAAAGCAATAATGCAAACTGCTTTTGAACACACTCCTCCATTTTTAACACCCTGCAGTACAGAAGAAGCGTTATGGCAGAACAGTTCATTACAACGTACTACATGAATTAGCTGATCAAATGCTCCAAAACTGTGGATCCAGCTTCAAGTTTTCATACATGACCATTTCCAGCCTTGATGCCTCCTCCAGGTATTTTTTTAACCATGATAATGCTGGCTGCTGTGTATCTCTCGGTGCTAATGAGTTCTGAGTGATGTTGATTTAAGAAATTCCACTCTGAAACAAGTGTATTGAGGACGTTACAATTAAGCAATCAACAAAATCAGGAAATGCCACAACTAGAGTTGCACCTGCACAGTTCTCTCTGCCCCCATACAAAGTACACATTGAAAAAAACTTCCTTCAATCTTGCACAGATTTGATTCTGATCTGACTCCCCTGAATTCAACAAAGTTATTCGTAGGAGGAGAATTTGGCTTATAAGGTGATTCTGCTGTTTTCTGCTCTCTCGCATTTCATAGACCTTCCTGCAATACCGGTTTGTTTACAGGCGTGAGTAGCATTCCTTCATGGCGTACTTACTCTGTCTGGCATCATCTTAATCAACTTTAAATGATCTTTCTTCTCTCTAAGGTACATATTTCAATATTTTAGCAATCTGTGTTGTACTACACAGAGCTCTACAACCCCTTTATGCATACAATTCATGGAAATGAAGCAGTTAAACACAAAAGCAATATACCTGTGAACACATGCAAACTGCAGGCTGGCAGATGAGGCAATTAGCTACATAGTTAATTTATATGAAAAAACGCAGAAGAGCTGGATATTTCCTCAAATATACCTCATTATTCTACAACATTGTACATGTAGAAGATTATAATGGAATACTGTATTGTTTTGCTTATACCATGTTACACTTTTACTAAAAACTGTAGAAAATATGTATACATTGCATTGTCTTACTTGGAAAGCAGTGTGCAATCAGGAAATTAAAGACCACTGTAAAACAAATGCAGGCAGGGGAAGCATTAGGGGTGCTTGTGAAATGATAGCACTGTCACTACTCTAATGCCTAAAATGGCTCCTGAATGTTAAGATCTTTAATGCAAGTTCTTCACGTTATTTATTGAGGGAATGTCATAGGTGCTCTGCACCTCAAATTAGAGAGCCATAAAAAGTGAAGATTATTATTTAACAGCTTTGGGAAAGGAGTAATTCACACACCCCCGCTTCAAGCATGGAAGATAGCCGACATCCTTCAACAGTGCACAGAGACAGAAGAGAATTCTGAGTGCCCAAGCCCTGCGCTGACTGCAGAGGAGCCCTTCCCTCTCCATTAACTGAAGCAGGAGCAGAGGGAGACCACCTGGCTAAGTTAGCTACCCATATTTACCTCATTTTCACACTTAAAATGCATCCTTTTATTTGAGCTCGAGGCAAAGCAGGGGTTTGTTGCAACCACGCTGACCATTAATAAATACCACAAGCACTGCTACTCACCAATCATCTGCACCACCAAGAATCTGAGAATTACTCCTAAACATACATTGCTCATGCTGGCTA
>JANHGB010045885.1:1592-22554 GCA_026283785.1 Coracopsis vasa | reverse complement strand
GCACTGCTACTCACCAATCATCTGCACCACCAAGAATCTGAGAATTACTCCTAAACATACATTGCTCATGCTGGCTATAAAACAAACCATTTGAGCCATTTCCTAAGTGTTGCATTTCTTTTTAAAGGCCTTGTCTTAGATCTAATACTATTAAATTATTTTTTTATGGGATCTGGAAACAAATATAAAATCATTGCTTAAACATTTGTGAATGACAAGAAGTTTGACATCATAATAAGTATTAAGGAGAGTGAGGTAGTCATAAAATCAGCTTGGATTCCTTACTACATTAGGCTCAATCAGCAAACCCATATTTTAATATAGACATATGACTCTGTTCAGCTAGGGAGAAGGAAAGCAGGAACAGAGAGAACAAAGGATTACATAATGGAAAATAGCATCTGAAAGTAATTTAGGGGTCACAGTAGCCAAACAGCTTAGCACTAGCTCCCATTAGGATGCTGTGATGAAAAGCACTAATGCAATCCATGGACATGTGCACAGCAGAGCAGGAGTAGTAGAGAGTGACTTGATTTTCATTTACAGCAGCATTGAGACTAATGCTGGAATATTAAATCCATTCCTGCCAACTGCATTTTTAAAGGATGTTGAAAAATTGGGGATGGTGTAAGAAGGATCTACAGTAGCAATTTCAGGACTGGAGTGCATGTGTCTGGTTTGCACATGACTGGCTTCAAATTCTACGTGTCTAGGAAACACGAACTTTTATTATGTGCAAATCACTGTGTGGTAATCTAAGAGGTATGGCAGCCTGTGGATTTTCCTCAAGATCTTATTGATACGAATATTACAGGAAACATAAAACTACGGATTTCCTAAGAATGCATAAAATGTGGTATGTTGCTTGGGAAGATAATTACAGTAGCTTTCATGAGATCTGAAAAAAGGTTTCATGTAACAGCCACCAGTGATTTTTAGTGGCTAGGTTACACTCACAATCTTGAACCTCAAAACCGTCACTGTCTGAAGTAAGGCAGCAGCTCTGCAAGAACCTCTGCACCAGTGGCCTGATTGTCCCTTTGCCCACCTCCAATATAGGAAAGCTATTTTTGTTTTGTAATCTTTTGGGGATTTTTATGACTTTGAGCCTATTGAAGCAAATGGAAACACACATGACACAAACCTTTCAACAGGTATAGCCTACAAATTGGGTTTTAGAATGCAATGATTTTTTACGCCATCATCCTAATCGCAGAAAGTACTACTGACTTAGAATGAAAGACTTTATTCATTTTATCCCATTATTTCATTTTTGTTTTCCACTGGTTATTAAAACCTAAACCCTTCATTTATTCAGCTCCAGTGAAACTGTACAAGGAATGCACAACTGATTGGGTTTTTTGCTTCTTTAATAATAACAAATATATTGCCCATACAGATATCTCACTCATAACTAAGTTTTTTTATGAGCCCACCTAACAGTATCATGTCTTCTGAGATAATTTTAGCTAACAAAATCACAAACCTTTCGAATCATTCTCTTCATTAGCAATGAGCAAATTCTGCAACTAAAATTTATCTGAAAAAAACCACGGCACAGGTCAGCAACATCTTTAAATCTCTAGGACAGTGGCATTTTCAAGCCAGCAAGAATTCCCAAAATTGCTGAGAAATGCCTTATGTTTGCAGCCGTGAGCAGCTGTGATACGAGTTCTCTATAAAATATATCAACAAATGTCTACACTTGCTAAGTTAAAGGCCAGATAACATGGAGACCAGCTGTTTGTCAGTATTTAACTATTTTCAACTTTTTTAACCCATGCTTCTCTGCTCACCATCTTCTTTCAGTAGACCTGAAACAGATAATTGCCTTTCATATTTGTAGGCTTATAATATCTCCATGGAAAACACAGCAATTAGGTTCCTTTTTAAGAAACATTTTAAAGAAGTGTTAAGAAACATTGTTTTTAAGAAACATTTCATTTCTTTTAAACTTATTCTGTTACAATTCAATAGCTGAAACGATGACATCCAGAAGCACGAGTCTCAGCTTTGTAAAAGTTATAGGTAACTTCTCCATGGACAATGATTAGAACCACTGACATAGATACTAAATAGTATTTTGTTCCCAGATGCCTCAGAGGGAAAACTTCCACTGGCAGGCAGAGAGTTTGTTCAAGGTACAATTCTGTTGCCTGAAGACAGGCATCTAATGCTATTTCAGATACCCTACAGCACCCAAAACATCAACAGAGGACAGATAAAGGACACAGTATCTAGAAAAGACATCCCTTCTGGAACAGTAATATGAGTAATTTGGGAAATTTGTTTTCAGCTATAATAAATTTTCTGCTGGCAAAAGGAAAAGTGATTGATCTGTGCATACAGGGAAACTGATGAAAATTTATAGGATGAAAAAACCCCAAACACTGTTGTATTTGGTGAATGAGGATATGATCTATCCCAGAGCTTGGTACTTCATTAATATTTGACTATTTAAATTTTAAAGCAACAGTTAATGAGGCAAATGAAAAACTTAATGTTACGTGTATAAAGATGATTAGAATCAAATTACATTCATGAAAAGAAACTGCCTCTGAAATGAATGCCTTAAATGTCCCGAGGAAACCAGGGAAGGTTTGGAATGTTGTCATCTACTGCACTGACATATGCTTTGCATTTGTAGACTGAATTCCCTTACACCTTTGCATGACAGATCAGAGAATAACTCTCTAGAAAACTAAGAGTGATATCCAGCATCGGCCTCAGACATCTGTATTTGGGTATCTACATGGACTGAATTCTGTTACAGTCATTGACACGCAATGCCATTTGCAGTGCCCTAGAGCACCCTAACCATCTACATAGGGCTGGCAGGTAAGATATACAACCTACAGCTGACCTGCACATAACTGGACAGACTGCTTCACATCAGATTGAATGCATCAGAACAATTCCAATGACACTAGATGATTTAATTTATGGCAGATCATTTGGTCCCAGGGCAGAACTGAGTTTGAGACTGACACACCCTCATATAGATGCCTACATATATGGGTCTACATGCACATTAGGTGCCTAAACTCCCTGTATAGTTAATGAGGACCTAATCATAGGACATAGGGAATTCTGCTCTCCTTGAGCAGACATCTGGTCACCTGCACAACTCTCTGTATTCCATCGGCTCTACTGACTAGTGCACAGGTAGTTCCTACCTGAAGACACTTATATGCAGGAGCTGCATGTCACCCTAGATGTTCTTTCTTAGCATGCCAGCTAGGAATATGAACATTTCAGATCTGATGCGTAATCAGATTTTATACATGTGGATGGGATAAAACACCAGGATATTGCAAAAGGAAACTGGAAGTAGTCTGAATATGAGCACATACCAAAGGATGTCTGAGGTGACAAAACCACTCAGGTTGAGGATTTTGAAGGGCCTTAGACAGAAGAAGATGTGAAAGAAATGTATACCAACGAACTGGTGCCTTTTTCAGTTTGTTCTGTTAGAACAAGTCCTCTCTGGTAGCATGTTCATACTGTAGCAGCTGGACAAATCTCAATATATATCCAATATTCTGGTATATAGTGTCAGTCTTTCCTGGATCAACATTCTCATGTGCCACCAGAAATACTTTCACAGAATCATAGAATTATAGAATCATTTAGGTTGGAAAACACCTTTAAGATCAGAGAGTCCGACAGTTAACCCAGCACTGCCTTGTCCACCACTAAACCTGTCCCTAAGTGCCACATATACACATCTTTTAAATACCCCTAGGGATGGTGACTCTACCACTTCCATGGGCAGCCTGCTCCTTTTGGGGAAGAAATTTTTCCTAGTATCCAATCTAAACCTCTCCTGGGGCAACTTGAAGCTATCATCTCCTGTGTCCTATCACTTGTTACTTGAGAGAAGAGACAAACCCCCTTTCAGGTACAGAGTGGTAAGGTCTCCCCTGGGCCTTCTCTTCTTCAGACGGAACACCCTCAGTTCCTTCAGCCATTCCTCATCAGGCTTGTGCTCCAGACCCTTCGGCAGCTTTGTTGCTCTTCTCTGGACCCACTCCAGCACCTCAATGTCTCTCTTGTAGTGACGGGCCCAGAACTGGACACAGGATTCAAAGTGAGGCCTCAGCAGTGCCAAGTACAGGGGGATGATCACTACCCTAGTCCTGCTGGCCACAGTATTTCTGATACTTTAATCTGTCTTGTAACTTTTGGGTAAGCAGGTATTTTCTCTGAGTATATGAGTCTGCTGAATCCTCAATGCAGAGTCCACATGAATTTCCCGAAGTTTGCTGAGAACCACTGCAGCAGACCTGTAACAATGTGTTGGGCTCCTCTATGGGAAATCAGTGCTGCAAAAGGATTCTATGAGGAGTTCCTGAAATCAGAAGTCTGGGCTTCAGAGCCTGTGCAAATATAATTTATTCACCATTGGTATCTTCACTCTTGCAGTCCTGCACTGCTCAGGAGCTCTGAATGATGGAAGAGTGAAATTGTCTCCACCACATATTTCCATAATCATCTACTTTGGAATCGATTATCTGATTTCCCCTGCCTTAGAAAATCTAAGGTTATAGAGCTGTCCATCAAAAGACTCACATGTGGAAGAGAAATTGGAGAAGGGATGCTTTATTAAGTAAGTTCTGATCATCTATAGAAAAAGATCAGGTGATATGGTATTGCTTGCAACAACATAAGGCTGAACTTTGAAGACATGAGATACACCCTGCAGTTCTATATCGTAAATATTGCATCGTATTTTTTAATCAGTCCATTGATACAATAATTCTTAATAACCTCAGAAATATGGGGAATCTGAATACTGTGCTGTGAAAACACTGGGTTTTGTTAGAATATCTACCTGGTTTAGGAAATTTTATATGGGAAAGGAGCCCATGAATTTTCTGGTGAGACAGGATGACCACCTTGTTTTCCCATAACCTCTCTATGACTTTTGCTTTGAGATATATAGAATCATAGAATGGATTGTAAGGGACCTTAAAGGTCATCTCGCTCCAACCCCTTGTCACAGGCAGGGTCACTTTCCACTAGACCAGGTTGATCAAAGCCCCATCCAGCCTGGCCTTGAACACAGCCAGGTATGGGGCAGCCACAGCTTCTCTGGGCAACCTGTGCCAGGGCCTCACCACCCTCACAGGGAACAACTTCTTTCTAAGAGCTCATCTCAATCTACCCTCTATTAACTATAAATAAAAGAAAGGACTGATCATCACCAGAATATAATTATTTCTGTTATTATTTAGGGTTCAGGGGTCTGTCCATCACAAGGCTTCACTCTTATTTTACTCTAGTCTTGAGGAGCAGCCTCTGCCTTTAACACCTCCCCCTAAAAAATTATCACCTCCTTTTGCAGGAACTACCTGCACTGTCATCAAAACCAGTACTGCAAGAAGTAAAAAGAAATCATATTTCAGAAGGCTTTCGCAAGATGAAAGGGTTTTCCTGCTGAATCAAAGAGCGCACACCTACCTCCTTTGAAGAGATGCACTGCAGCCCCGCGCCCTGTGTGCTGTAAGTCTCCCTTCTGTGCTCGAAATGCAGAGTACAACTCTGCTGCAGCCCCCAACTAGGGCACAGTTTTAGTTCAAGCAGTAAAGGCTCTAACCCAGGTAGTGACAAGGGTGAGAAGTGTTTGAATAACATATGGTCAGGTACTACAGAAGTGACGTTACTAGGACATAGGGCTAAACTTCAATTTCAGACTCCCTGCAAACCCCAGGGAATGTATAAATTACCTATCCTGCTGCTAGCTATGCTATGTACTTGCAAGAGATTTTTTCTTGATTTAGCCTATTAGAGATATACAGAGTTTAAAAGTCTGGAGTCAGCAGCTGGCTTTTGCAGTTGGGCATTTATAACACACAGGCAATGGCCAGAAGCTAAGGCTTACAGTTAAAAGTAGAGCGTGTAAGAAAATTCTTTCCTTTCACAAAAAAGAAAAACCCCCAAAACCCAAATCTAATAAAAGCATTGCATTTTAATCTGTTCTTACCCCACTTTTTTTATTTTAACTATCATGAAAAAGCAATAATCCAGACAATGGCTGCATTTATAGCACATGTACATATACATATGTCAACATATATATACAATTAACAGTTCAAAATGTATTTTTGAGAGGCTTTACTATCTGAAGATTAAAAAAAAAATCATCCCTTAGTTAATTAGAAAATTTCCCTTAGCTAAAACCACAGAAATACTTCTGTGCAAAATTTTCAGGCAAGTCTGATTTAGGTCTCTAATTTGCTGGTGGTGCAAATCCTTTCCAGCCTCTCTTTCCTAGAAATCTCGGCTCCATATTTAAAAGGGATAATAAGCCTTTTCTTTTAGACTATATGCCTGGAGCGAAAAGATTTAAATTTAACGCCAGTAGCTGTAACACTATTCTATCCAAGAGATGCTCATGGTGCATGTAGCAACATGCAGTTTGAATTTATCTGAATAGGATTCAGTGTTGACACTAGTTCCGCATTTTTGCGTATGGCAGAGGTATGGAAAGAATGTGATGCACAGAGGGAATGCTATAATTTCAGGGCAAATCTACCACAGCATTCTCTGATTGTGCCAAAATAAAATAGTTGCAAACTGCTGCTCAAATGTGATGTTCAACTCTTATAAGTGCTGTGAAACTATAGCATGACCGTAGTGTAAATAGAAATCTACATCTGTTTTCTAGAAAATGACTGAATTATGTTTACATAAGTCTGTGATAAACAGAATTAATATATAAAAGGTAAATAAGCTAAAGGGAGTCATGTATCTGCCACCACGCTGAAAAAACAGTCTGTTAAGAACACAAAAGGAGAAATTTTTTCGTTTGCTTTCGATGCTTTTATTTTTAACCTTAGGAAATGAACACAGTTTACATCTATTCCTGTAAGGACTGCCCAAGCACAAGAGTATGTACTTTTCCTTAGACAAAAAAAGTCATTATGCATTCTTTTTGTGTGTGTGTGTGTCTATAGAAACTTCTGGGTTATAGATAATGTGAGGGTAGCATAAGAAAATAAAAGGTATTAATGCATTTCTTTGTATCTGGAAAGATGTAATGCTAACCATGTTCTCTCTCGCCACAAAAAATACCCCTGGAATGTTCTGGTTATATATTTCTATGTATACTCTTAAGAAATAAAATAGACACAAATGCGTTTTCAGAGACTTTTTAACTTGATGTCACAAAATCAAAGTGAAAATGATTTCAATAACATAGCTCATAGCTTTCTCATTATGGTGGTAGGAAACTATCCCTTGTTAAAGGACTTACACAGAGATGAGTACCTATTTAGACACCATTGTAAATGAAGATAATGCATTTATTTCATTGCTATGGTTACTAAATCAAGTATGAAGTATAGGAATACGGTTCATGAGGAAAAAAAGAATGAAGAAAAATAAATGATATACTGCTTCAGAAATGCAGAAGAAAGATCAAACAAATAGACTTCATGGTTTAAGAAACAATTAATTATTAGAACTATCACAACACATTTGATATAATCTCATCATAATCTGATTGCAGCCATTCTTATGCCAGTGCTATCTCACTCTCTTTACTTTTACCCATCTTGCCTTTTATACTGCTGCTGGTGCAGAAGAAAAGCTCATACCTTTTATATGTGATAGTGGGGAAAATTATGTACCACTTGCAAGCCTAACGGCTCTGCGTAGTGTTTTCTGTTGGCTACAGTGCTGGGCTTGGACAGACATCCTGCTCTCCAACATCTCTTCAGGACCTGTTTGACACAAGGGGGCCAGTGACTGTGCTAAATGGCTGCTCACATCCAGCAAATGGGATAGCAAATGCTCATTTCAAATATCTGGGCATAACTCAAAGTATTTCCTGGGGAGACTTCTAAAATGCAGAAGCTCAGAGGGCCAAAAGCTCAGTTTTTTCCAACTGACATACCATCACAGCACCCAGCTTTCTGCCCCCTGCGTACACGCAGATGACAACTGACTCCTGCCTTTCAGGTGCGGTTTGGACTGTTCCCCACCAAGGAAGGAGATTTATGCCAGTAAGGTGATCCAAAAGTACTAGCCAATAGAAATGGTCAACATTACATTTTATTGCTTGGAAATGTTGTAAAGTTGCAGTCTGTATATAGTCCAAACAGGCTGTTTAAAAGGCTTTGTGAACCAAAATGAAGAAAACTAATGGTTAAGACTATAAATTCCTCACACGGCCAACAATTTAATTCTACTCACTCACTGAACATCACTTGCTTCAGAGGTGCCAGTCAAACTGTATTTGGTTCATGTGAGCCTCATCAGAACAATTCAGAATTCAAGGCTAAAAATGCTGCAGTCAAACTCCTGGGCAAAGTGGATGGGAGGCAAAGGGATGACACTCTGAGATGGGATGTACAGAAGCCAAGATTAATCTACCTGACATTCTGCTGCCGTCTCCTCAAAGCAAATCCAAGCAAATTCAGTCCAACATTTTCAGAAACAGGCTCTATCTTACTTAGGCAAAGCCAGCTATTTGGTTACTTTATGCACTTGGCATGCTTAGAAATCTCTTTGCCATAGCCAATTAGGAAGAGATGTGATTAATTAGGACTTTTCCATCCTTCTTTTCTGACCAACACATAGCAATGGATTATTTATCCGCGTTAAATGGAATTCTTCAGATACACTGCTTCAAAAAAGAGCTCTTCTAGACTCACAGAGTAGATCCAAGAAGATCCAGATGGAATGAAAGCGTTTAAATTAATACTGTTCCCACACACCCCACTGCGAGTGCACAGCTGTACCGCAGTTGTATTTATGAAGGGAGACGGGCTGGCTCTACCCTGTCAGTTAATATTGTGCCATAGCTTCATGACACAGTACGTTGGCATCGCTCTAGATGCAGTACGTTGGCATAGTAAGTGACAGTCACTGCCGCTGTTAGCTTTCAGAGTAACGTATTTGAAATCCTCAAAGCAACTGAGGAGCCTGAACTTTGCTGAGTTCATTGGGACTGAGCCTATTAAACCACTGAGGGACTGTAGAAAAGGCTACCTGCTACTCTGGAAGGTATGCACACAGCCACACAAGAGAGGCAAGGAAAGAAAAGAGGAAAGAACAGAATAAGAGTAATAATAAGGACGCTACTACTGAATAAAATTCCTTCTTTTTATTCTCTGACACAAGATGCAATTTCTGAAAGGAAATAGGAACAGACAATAGCCAAGTACAGATCTATGAAAATAACCTTGGTTTTTCCACTGTGGCCTCCAAGATCTCCACTCCTGGAGATTAGTAGTTATAAAGCCTCTCTCAGAAAGCACAAGTGAGCCTCTCTCAGTAAGCCTAAATGAAACCAAATTGAAAATCGCTTTGCTGAGGTACTTCTATCTGACTGAGAATTTCACCTAACCACATAATTTCCATGAAACAGCAAATAACTGCCTTGTGGATTGCAATAACGGGAAGTGTGGAGAGCAAATCACAAAAACTCATGGTTCTGGGGGAGGAACCACAATGTGCTTGGATGCTGGGAGCTGTGCTAGATCAGGTTTGGGGGTGCTCTGTTGCTCAAAGGCTTGGGAAGCTTTAGACATCTCAAGGCAATGCAAAGCCATGTGCTGTAATGACCCTTTAGTTTTCTTTCAATAAAAATTATACACCTGATTTTCATCTTTACTAAGGCTTGCTGTGTATGTGCTGCATTCACGATGCAAAGAGGTCAAAGAGTGAGTATATAATGAGGTTAAGTGACAGGCAGGTAATATGAAAAGAATCAGAATCCAGAATTTTAGGAGCATCCAAATCCCAAAGACTCAAACTCAAATGTCATGAGACTGAAGGGGGAAAAGCAACTCTATTGAGAAAGAAACTGGTGCAACTTTGAAACATCTTTTAATAGAAGACTACAAAGAATCACAATGCCCTATGGAAAAAATGAGCTATTAGAGCCTGAAAGTCACTGCTTTCTTGCATAAATGAGCATAAACATGCATTTCTCTTCCTGGAGGTGGCACAAAGGAAGAGCCAACAAACATACTGACTCCAGTACAAAGTACTGAAAAAGAAACTTCTTTGGAAAGTAAACTTGATTTCCCAAAAGGGATGAGTAAGCAGACATTTCCCTCGTAGGCAAATGAAAGCAATGATGAGCTTTCAAAGATGTCATTCACAAAACTGCCCTTAATGGGAGAGCAGAGTGACTGAATCCAGGCAGGAAATTAGGAGACAGAGCAGGGATGGTCATTTTGATGAGAAGACTCAAAGAGAACAGAGAAAGGAAACAAGGGGCTGTGCAGTACTGTTATCTCCTTTGACTAGGTCCCATTAACAGAATGAGTCATTTAAAAGAGTGATAAAAAGAGTGGGAATCTTAAAAAAAACCCAACAAAACAAAATCAACTTTTCCAAAGGTGTAATTCTGTTTGAGTTGCAGAATTTTTCTTTCCAAATACACCAAAATACATCCCAGCAGGACAGAGAAGCTTATGCTATATGGATTATCTAGTGATAGGGGTATTGCCATGGAAACATGATCTTTGCTCAGAAGTTACTACTTACTCCTGCTCTCATTCCCTTCAGACATTAATAATAGATATACTATTTGTTTTTGTTAAGCCAGTTACAGACCATGGACCTGAATCTTCTCCCACCTCCTGTATGGATTTCACCCTGGTTCAGCTGTGTCATTTCTCATTTACAGGCAGACTACAGTAGTGGCCCACAAGTTCTGGTCTCTATTCCCCACCTGGGGACTGCGCCTGGTTTAGTAAGGAGACACAGTTTCTGCAAGATGGACACAACTTCTACACTACGAGCCAGTGAGTACGTTACAGATACTGAGAATACAATTTATGCTCTAGGACATCTAACAAAATAGATGAATGGGATTCTCCTCCAGAAACTTTGAGTTGGGCATTTACAGGAAAGTTTCCAAGCTCCATTTAAAGACAATAAAGTCTTACTGCAGGATGTAGTTGAATAAATACAGGCAACCATAGGCATCAAATACAAGCATCTGAGATGCCACAGGGAATATTGTCCTGCCGCTGACTACCATTCCCATGGCTCCAATCTCCTTTGGGTACCAAGTAATAACTGTCAGCTTTACGTGGACATCTCAGATATACAAAATCATCTTTAACAGCACTTGACATACATGTATGGGCAAATTAAATGAGCCTAGTTGAGCCCAGAGAGCAATTCAATTCCTTCTAAAATAAATATCTATCTTTGGTCAGCAGAATTGCTCTGAAGGCTCTGGGGGTTCAATTCAGTTGCCCAAACACTGGCATCAAGCACCTAGGAGATCCTCAGGAGAGTTACCGCTGACCTAGGCAAAACCCTGCGAGGTACCACTGAAACAACTCAAGTGGTATGGACAATGGCTGCAACACTCTATTTTATGGCTTTAGATACATGTCTCTTTCACCAAGCTCACAATAATTTCATCTCCCTCTTGGAGGTTCTATCCCTCCCAATATTAGGGAAGTAAAACTTACTGAAGTTAGAATAAGCAGATGTTTAGAGTGACACATATGCCCTATTCAAAACAAGCCAGCCTTGTATAAAATTAGTGTAATAGGTTATTATGTGGATGGAGCCTAAAAAGAAAAAGCAAGGTTTATACGTGCATTCATTTTGGCTGTGCAAAGTACCCTTAGACCCAAAGTCACCAGGTTTGCAGGTGGAACCTAGTGACTTTGGATCATCTCAAAATACATGCAGGCTTAAAACTGGCTCTTACCCACCCTATGGGACCAGCCAGCTATCACTGCAACCCATGACAGATGTGAGCTTGGAGAGATGAAGGTAGAGCCCAGAAAAAACATATATAGGAGAGGAAGGAAGAAAGAAGTCTGGAGACATTTGGGTGAGAAGCATACAAAGGCTGCCAGGTTGGGCATCGGAGCAGATTTTATAGAATCATAGAATCATTTAGGTTGGAAAAGACTTTAAAGATGGAATCAAGGCCTCTAATTACAACTCCTTCTTCTTTCAAATTTTCTATGAATACGGTACAAAATCTGATCAGTTATGCCAATGTAAGTGAAAACAACACTGACTTGCATCGGTGCAAATCCAAAAAAACTGAGAAAGACTGTTTAGATTTATTGCTTATATGCATCTGTGTAGCTGCACCCTCAAGATGCATTATTTAAATAGAGAGACACAGTACTATTGAGTCATTTTGTACACAAAGTAGTCAAAATGACAGGTACAATTACTTTAATGGCAGGCAAGCAGCCTGAAGGTTACTCAAATGGTCACTGATGAGCCTGGAACACAGTTTTACAATAACATACCATTAAACTCTGAAATCTGTTGTAGAGAAGAGTTAATTTTTAAAAGGAGTGAAATGTATAGTTGACTACCCTCTTCCTCTTCCCTCCACCCCCAAGCCCCCCAAACACTGGGTCTGGCAGTTATTCTGATCCCTGGAGTTTGATGCATGTTTGATTCACAGACTGCAGCATGTCTGCACCAGATGGCCCCGAGTTAATGAACACAAACTCATCACTTTTACTCACGAGGGAAATGTGCAGCTCAATCTGATTTGTACTCGACAACTAAAAATATTTTAGTATTTTTAGTGAGCATTTTACTGTTACAAAATGGCATTTGAGGAAAGCATTAAAAGAACACAGCCTACCCAACAAATGTACTTCTGCAGATGAAGAACAGCACTGCTGCCTTTTCCCCTTCTCATCAGAGCTAAGTTAACATATTCCCAAACCTTAAAACTGCAAGTAGTACATAAAGCATGCTATAAGAACTGAGGCCTTCTCAAGCACCATTAGCCATTTGCAAAAAGTCTCCTAGGCTTGCTGAAAGCAGGATTGGGCTCTGAGTTTGTTACCACAGCAGGTTTGAAAGGATATGGGTCATATTCTCAGCTAGCATAAAACAAAGTGAATGCCTGGAAACCACCAGAGCTGTGATTATTTATACCAGCTAACGATCGGCCTGCATGGGGTCACTGCAATTTCCATGTGTAGTACAGAAGATATAACTGCATGAGAATATAACACACATACAAAAAACCAGCATTACGCTGCCATGATATAGGACAGATTTTTCCCCAAGGAACCAAGAGACATTTGTTACAATATGAAAAGCAGATCCCCCAATCTATGACCTAAAAATGGATTAATTGCTTCCCTCAGAGTCAACAGGCACAAAGTCATGATTGCAAACACATGGCAGGAGCCATATTTCCAGAATTTAAAGGAATCTTGATGTCACTTTTCACTCAAAAAACTGTTGGGCATGCCAAAATTTTAATGTAATTTTAGCCTTGAATGTGACTTCCTTACTACACTCTGTGATTTTACATGCTTGAGTGTGATACACACCACAACATCGCAAGATGGAATTCTTAATGAAACCATACAGTTATCTGAAAACTTGTTAGAGGCATTGCATGTTGATGTAAACAGTTGGGTGTTTTGGTCACTGCATACACTGTTTGCTGTTACTCTTCCACTATGGTGACGCATTCACTACCCATAGTTTCAAGATTGTGAAAAATAAATGAGACTTTAAAAACTGAGAAGAAAGTCAGGTACTAACCTTTTGCACCACATACTTCAAGAAGTGAGCTGGCCAAGCCAGGTCATGTAAGAACTGATTCGTAGATACCATGGGTAAACTGGTCAGAGCTAGGCACCTGGGTCTTACAACTGCCAAAGTCATGCCAGCTGTAGGCACCTGCCAAACCAGGCTGCTGGAGGTTAAACATATTTCCCGTATCTTCCAAAAGGAAGAGGCAGTGACAGGAGGGAGTATTACTGTATAAAGTCTTCTTTGTTACAGAAGTAGAAGACAAACACATCATGTGTGCTCTGTCAGCTCTGTAGTGGTATTCCTACAGAGCATGTGGACTGTTTGCTTAATGGCCTACTTACCTAACTATAAATGTTCTCAACCACCCAACTCCATTATACAGTTGCAATAAAGTTGTTAGTTATTAGATAGCAATAAAAAAGTACCAATACAACACCACCTCATACAGAGATCAGTGTCAAGCAGGATATTCTCAATGGTTGAGCTGATAAAAAAGAGAGAGGACAACCAGAGGATACTGAGAGGCCATTGAGGTCTCCTAAACGGTGGGAAGAATTAGCTTAGGGAAACACCCATCAAGGTCCTGCTCATCACTAGAGGCTGGGAAGAAATCCCTAATGAAGCCTTGCTTCTTGCTCTTTGTGCTGCCTTAATCAACTTTATTCTCTTCTACAGCTCTCCACTAAGGTATCTATGATGATTAGATCAGAATTGAAGAATATGCTGTTTGCCATGGAAACTTCTCAAGGTAGGGCTTCCTTCCAATCAGGTGATAATACAGGGTCAGTGCAAATGTGGCTGGAGGTCCCGCATCACCAGTATCATCAAGAAATTAGTGCTGGGGAGCAGTCTTCCAGAAATCACGGACTGGGCAGTAGGCACAAATTCTCCCTCTCTCAGGATATCTCTGTTCTTTTGCATGCACACAAAAATCTAATGATTTTTAAATGTTTTAATGTGAAACAAAAGCAAGCACATCAACCTCAACAATCTTGATGTTTCCTAAGGAACAGAACGTGTTTTCTGACCTGCCCTACACAGCCTACAAAGAATAACAGAACTGCTAGAAAGAAATCTGTTTTCCTTAACTGAGGGACTAAAAAATCAATTTAAAATGAAATACTAATTGTATTCCTGCTTATATGTATTATGATGTACTGAAGCTACAACCTGAACACATTCTCTGTTCGGAGTCTTTCATTCAGACTCCTCTAAGGATCCAAACAGCTCTAGCAAGTATATCTTCATCTCATTAATCTCCCCTCCAATACAAACTTTCTGATGTGCAAGCTGTTCATTCTCCCCGTTCCTCACAACTGGATATAAACAAGGGATGTGTGAGGTCTTTGATGGGGGACCATGGACTATCTATCACTTGCGACAAGCCAGCACAGTGGGAAAGTTGTCACGTCTTCCACCTGATGTTCCAAATTGTCACTTTCAAAACAATGGGAGGAAATGTGCATTCCTCTTCCATGCCGCAAGGGAAAATGCAGATCTGATCAGGATTGCTTCTGCTTTGCTAATTAATAAATAAACCATTTAACTGGCCTGAATTTATGGAGCCTACTGTTAATGCTGCCTTGCCCTGCAGCTGTAATGTGATTTTATTAGTGATGGTGACAGAGGTACCATGAAGTTACTAGCATTTTATACATACTAATTTTAGTTCCTCACAGAGCAGTATTGCTCTGCAGTGCTGGACTTGTATCTCTCTCACCAGGATATCTCAGCACATGCTTTTAAAGCAGATTTCCTTCTTCACCTTCTTGTTCTTTCCCTACTCACATCCCTCTTAAACATAAGCCAAGGAAACAAATAATATTTCAGACTATGCCCATGCACCATTAAAAATAGGCATGCAGCACTTTCCATGCATAATTCATTCTTCCTGTATTTCCAGTCAAGACGTCTTCACTTTGCAAGTGTAAAGTGACAATTCTTGCAGATTTGGGAAATAATCTTTTACATCTGTTACAAGCTAGCAGACACCATTTGGCAAGTGTTAAAAAATACCATATAGGACCAGGAATACAGCGGTCTGTTTGGTTAGAAGTATTCTTGAACTGAAAGTCGATAGGAAAAAAAAGATGACTTGAATGTTCTTTCCTTACAGCAGAAATATTCTAATTTTCCAATCACTTACTTCTCTATTTTCTTTGTGCATTATGTCCTTCATACTTCTCATTCTCTTCTTTTTCACATGCGTCATTTCACTGGGTCATCTTGGTTTGCAAATATTGGGTTTTGTTAATTTTTTTTCTCTATAATGCTGACACTTCAGCCATCTTTATCATACCAGACCCAAAATAAGCTCCAGTTCCCTTCTGCTCGGGCCTCTTGTGCCATATTCCCACAGCCCGACTTCCTGAGACCTCTTCCCATCTATGTTCACTCTCCCTCTGTCTTTCCCACCTGCTCACTCTTTGCCTTCAGCCTAGTTTAGCCTCTACCCCTGCCTTCATTTCCCATCTACTTAATTCAGCTCTCTACTTTTAAGTCTTATTAGTCTTGCATCAGAAGCATGAGGAGTAGCGCTGTCAGAACAAAAAGAGGGAGAGCTCGAAGGCCTACTTTACAAAGTGATTTAGCAGGGCGAGGAGCACCTTGCTGCATACTAATGCTGTTTTAATAATGCTGCCCAAACACCCTGGTGACTGTGTTAACAGCATGCAAGCTCCGAATAAGCTGGGAATGCGATTTGTGTGCACATGAGGAGTTAAGATAATGGGTGAATGCACATTTCAACCAAGTTTGCCATAAGCAGCAATATCACTGAGAATCTTTTCTCTGTGTTTCATTTAGATGTTTTCTCCTGCTATAATACCATCATTGGCTCTCTACACTTAAATGCACACCATTTGCATTCCAGTCCTTCATTTAAAGAAATAATACAACTGATGCTATCCGTATAGCTAAATAAAGCAATATATATTTAATTAAAATGATGCTGACACGGCAGCTAGGTTCACAATTTGCCACTGTTTTTGCACCCGCTTGCAAAGACAGTCAGCAAAAACATCTACAATGCTTCCAGATCCTGCTACCTTGTCTGAAATTGCAAATCTCCTTGAGTATCTCATGTGTACCCTCTGAGGCTCACCCTCAAAAATAGCTCTGTCCTATGATGGGACTTGCAAGCACTGCCTCAGGCATGGCTGGAGGGTGTCCTCTGGAGTACACACAGATCCGCGTGCTTGCATTTGCACAGGTCCTCAGCACTGCTGCCCAAGGAAGAATATGCTTTTATTGGTATCCTACCAACAAAAGAGCTGATATAAATACACACACACAAAGTAATAACCAAGTGGTTTCTAAGAAGTCTTTCTAATGCATGAAGGAGAGGAAAACAGGCTTCTAAGTTTGTTTCAAGTTTTGGAAGTAAGATTCTAAAATATCTGATTTTTTAAATCATTAACAAAACAATGGGGGGGGGGGGGCCCCAACACTGCCAGTATGTCATTTATCCAGCAGTATATGAGCTACTTTAGAAATGCTAGATGAACCACACTGATTTTTCTATTTGTGGTTTTGATGGGAATTTAATTGAAAAGCTTGGTAACCCAGGTTTTGAAGCTTGTTTGCACAGTGTTTCACAGAAAAATAGTGAAAAGAGAGAAAAAAAAACACAACCAAAGGATTTTTTTCTGGCCATCCAGAAGAGGCGGTGACAAGAGACCAGCTACAGATTTTATATTCTCATCTGGAGTTCGAAATCACATGCACTTTATTCACTGCCTATAGACAGACATCGCATTTTGTCAGTAGAGCTCATCATGAAAGCTAGGCTGCTGGCAATTAATTTTCCTTCTTTTATTTTCCTCCTTTTTATATGATTAGAAATGGTTTGAAGGATTTCCATCAGCATCACTTCAATAAACTGAAAAAGGAGGTAGCACCCTGGCCCTCTCCCTTCTCCTTATGGTTGATGAGCTTAATATGAAACATTCAAAACAATCCAGTAATTCTGCAGGTGCTCTGCACACACATCTTGGGTTCAAAAATCCTTTATTGTTTCTAGATCAAAAAATGCAAAGGAAAAGCCTGAGGAAGCAAGGAGGAAGTGACAGGGTGGAATGGCATGCAGAGACATGGAGGTATCTTTTTAGCGGCTAATAGGTAAGAGTGACACATCCTACAATTTTTCTCTACCTATTTTCTGGGGGGGAAAAATACCTGCAAGAGGTTTTGGTGCTGTCACTATATTAACTTGCCAGTGTGTAAGCTTGATCCTTTAATTTAGTTCTGGCCCAGAATGTGAGGTTTTTCCCAAACTTTACACAGCAAAGAGCTTGAAACTTTTCCTACTAGCTGCAGCCCTCGCCACAGCAAGGCTGAGAACAGAATTTCCACAGAATTAGAGCCCAAACTCAATTAAGACTTGAGCTAGGGGATAATGCATCTGCATGTTTATTTAGTGGTTTTTCCACTCGTTTGTGTTTTCTCACCTGGAAGTATTTTCAGTTTAGGATGATTGATAGTTAAATATTCACTTTTATATGCAAAGCCTCAAACAAAACCGGGTGTGTTTATGCCTTTTTCCTTGTAATACAGCAATAGCAGTCAGCACCAGGAGATTTGATCTTACAGCTTCACAATGCAAAGGAGAAGAGGGCTGTTTTGTGACAGATCTGAGGAGGATCCTTAACAAAATGAAGATATTTTAATCTGACGGTAATATCCTATTTTCCCAAGTGCTCTCAACTTTCAAGAAAGCTACTGGCTAACTGCTAGGCACTCGTTACATGGAAATAACATGAATTAAACAGATGAGATATGTCAGTCAGATGCACCATTTTCCCCTGTCTGTGTCACAACTCTAAGCTACGCACAACATAATGTCATGTAGCTCACAGCCTAATCGAGTGGCACATGAAAATGTAATTGCATTACAGTACAGTATGATGATATGAGAAAAGTCATCACATGACAAGTTGTCCCAGGATGATAGTATCTGTCCCACATTATATTATTTTGGGAATAATAAACATTATATGTAGCAAAACACTAAGCCAAAATAAGCTTGGTCATCCCACAGAGCTTGTGACAGATGGCAATTCTAGCTCTATAATCAAAGCAATAATTAACCTAGTGGTAAAAAAAATAAATAAATAAAGCCATATTTGCAATCCAGTTCTCCACATCAGGGCGATGCTGCAGCATTCAGTATTGTTTTCAGATACCCTGATCATCCAAATTAAATATGTTTACTGACAGGAAACCTCTGGTCCTGCAGAAGACAACATTGATGACCAACATCTAGCACTTATTTAAAGTGTTGATGTCTTTGGCAAAATGAAGCCTGAAAGTGGAAATGAGGATCTGTTCAAAAGATCTAAAACCCACATTGCACCCATTCACAGACTATTTGGCAGTTTACTCCGTGAATATGGACTTTTTTGATTCTAATCATTCAGTCTCTGTCAAGAGGCTAATTTCAAGTATTTTACCTGTTCGTGATCTGTATTCACCCTAAATTCACTGGTGGAAATAAATTCCAAAGCTATCATTTGCTGGTGAACTGGTTGGCTGATCACAACATAGTGTGTAGTTAACTTTAAAATTAGGACTTTACTATTAGGTTCGCATGTCTAATTTGCAAGAGTATGTTCACGCTCATTTTTCTTAACTTCATCTTGGTTATTGCCCAAGTTCACATATCAGTTGACAAGGATCTAAATAAACTAAGGTGCATGAGAGGTCCCAAATTTTAAGGGTCCCTCTACCTCATCTTTAATCAGATTCACTTTTATGAACTTAACTGACACTTGGGAATGGTAAAAGTAAGAGAAATAAATATACCTATATATATACATAAATGTAAAACGGGGATAGATACATCGGTCATAATTTCCAAAGAGAAGAAAGCATCTTACATTGAGATTGTTGCATGGAAAGAGAAGCTTTCTCTGTTCATGGTCATCATTAAGATGTTGGGAGTTTTATGGTCAGTGTGCAAGTTTTTCATGGATAACTTTAGATAATGTATTTCATGATGATGTTGACCAGTCATCTACCATTTAAGTGGCTGTCAGCATATGATTCCAGTAAACCTAGCTTTCTACCATCATCAGAGTACTCTCTGGCCATAGAACTTGTTTATTTTCTGTATAACAGGTTTTTTCAGCGCATCAGGCTTTGCAACTTGTGACATTACGCAAACAGCTGTGTATAGTGGGTGTACTGAAGGGTCCAGGAAACTGAATACTGATAAACAAAGTAATGGTTCTCCCATAGAATCTATAAATTCATAAAGCCAAGGCATGTGATGCAGTCCCAGCTCTTTTAAAATAGGAAAAAAATTAGGATAAATTAGTTCATAAAACAGTAGCAGTTTGCACTGATAGGGCCACAGGTCTGAAAGACCTCCTCCTGTGTTATCAGCTTCAGTTTTCTGCCACTGGAAGTTCACATACATCATTTCATGAACTTTGTGAGCACTGTCGCATAAATCATCAGATTTCTTATCCCCTCTATTCTGTTTGGCCAGCTGTTTCTGAACCCAGCTGCTCTAATGATTATGAAACAGCTAATTTCCAAACCTAAATGTAAAGATGGCAAATTTATGCCCACCTGGATTTGTGCTAACATTATTCTTTATCTTAAACAGCTTTTCCCCCTTCCCTGACATTTACTCCTTCCCTATTTGTAGAAAAAAAAAAATATATATTTTTTTTTCAGTTTGTTCACTAGATAACAAATCACAGCCTTTTCTTATTTAATACTTCCATATACCCTGATCATACTAGTAAGACTTTTCTGCATCTGTAGTGGATGGATGAGTGACCAGAGTTGTACACAATACTGCAGAGGGGTCTGAGCTAATGTCTTCCTTATTATCATTACGGCTCTCATTCCCCAGTTCTACCACAAGTATCTGGATAGATCCCAGATCTACCCCCCTGCACCTCTTTGCTGCCTCACAGTGTCACCCAGAAGTACCCCCAGGTCCTACACCTTCTCACTGCTTGAAGCATCAGAAAATCTCCAACCACCAGAGAAGGCTAAGGCACTGGTTTTGCTAAATGCTTTCATCAATTTTCTCAACAGGCAAAATGACATCCATGTAGGTGAAGTGTATTATTTAAAACAATTGTGAAGAAGTGTATTCCTTGATTTCACCATGATCAAAAGCAACAGCGTAAGTCCTTCTCATTAACAGAAGTAATTCTTGATGTGGAATGGCTTCATTCATACTTGAAAATAAAGCGTGCTCAATCATTGTTTATTATGCAGTCCATAGGCCAGGCGGTGCAGCTGGGCTCACATCCAAGCAACCAGACTCTCCTCCTCCCTATGGTCTGGTCACACTGAAACTGCCTCCTGGGAACTGTTCTTCACCTTATCACCCTCAGATCTCTCATGGGCATTGCTTTGGAGATTGCTAGTGAGACAAGGCTAAAACCATGCCAGCAACCACACCAGCAACTGGAGAATGTGCACAGTTGCAGAG
>JANHGB010045884.1:32312-44311 GCA_026283785.1 Coracopsis vasa | reverse complement strand
GGGTCTCAACACTAGAGATTCCTTAGCTCTCCCCCAACAATACACCTTAATGAATAGATATCACACATTAAGAAGACATCAGTTTCTACTGTCTTTATGCATCAGCCACCATAGAAAAGATGATAAAGTACTACTAAACACATCCTTGAAAGTTCAGGATTTGTTTTTGAAAGGCGGTGGAACACCAAGCACCAACACTGGGTTACTTTCCATTGTTAGTGGCTAATGGTCTGGATTGACTGGCAAAGCAATATTGGCCATAGTAGTAACTTTCTGTCAAGCGAGAAGACACAGAGGTAGCCTTTGGGCTGGTACTTTAATAAGATGTCTAAATCCAATTTAGATATTTGAGTCACTATGGAGATGCCTGTATTACTTACGTAGCTGTGGATATAGACTCTGCCATATATGAGTGTCCTAATCTACTTCAGTGAGAAGGGTCATGTCCTTTTGTACAAAAATCATGAATGCAATTACAACAGAGCTGACTGGTAAAAGCCATCCAGTAATAGCACAGCCTTAAGAGAAGACCAGCAATCTCTTCTGGCATAATTTGAAAACTTTTTGCCTTTGAGAAACTTTAGATAGTGATTTTGAAACTCATATTTAGAAAATTGCACAGAGAACAAAGCGTGTTCGTTCACATCAGTTTCTTATCTTTGCAATTGGGCCGCTTGCTCTGTGCAGGTTCATAGCATGAGAAATTTCCAGTCTGCTGTGAAGAACGTACAGGGCTGTTGATCCACCAGAATTGCTTAAAAGCTTCTCTTACTTTGCCACCTTCACCTGTCCCCAGTGAATATTTAAGGTTTATAGCAGGGGCAAGGCTCTAGTGACCTCTGATCCTCACAGTTGGAGAGCAGAAGGAACCCACCTTATATTTCACCAGGAGGTTGAGAAGCATATTGGCAAATTCAGTTAATGCAATCAAGTAAATGCTCTTCAGGTGTGCTAGGGATGAAAAATTGAGTTTCTTTTCATTTCTTTACTATTGCTCCTCAGCTGTGCACTCATAATGTTCAACTGTGAACACACAATGTGCTAGTACAGGTTTCTCTTCCTGGAAAAAGGAATATGTTTATCAGTAAGATTTTTTTCTCCCAATATTCATAACTTTTATAAACAAATGTTCTGAATTTTATAGCATCATTTAAAGTATACTCTCTTGCTTCAATGTTTTCATATCCCAGCACTCAATATGTTAACCCATTAAATATGCTTATTGACTTCACTGGGAATTATCTGCAGAAGATTTCTGGGGTCAGTTATAATCACTGTCACAATCATCTGGATCTCTGCTGGAGCTACTCTGACCCGAAGCAAGGTTTTTTCAGCAGTGTTGATTTTAAGTGTTACTAATTATAGAGATACTTTGATTTCTCTTCAGGGACTTACCACTGTCGGATAAATGAATGATCAGATTAAGACTTGTGTGTATTTTATTTTGTTAGAGGGAAATTTTTTCCATTGTTGCAAATTCACATCACTCACTTCTTGTCTTTCAACTGCTTTCAGATAGCTGATGTGGCTACTTTAAATGTGCCTGGGTTTGGAGTTTCTTTCTGTCAGTTACACCTTGTGTCCTCAAATATATTCTTTCTGTATCCATTAACTTTAATTTTTGAATGGTTACTGTCAATATTTGTTCCTTTAATTAGGGGTATATGTTGTGTTACTTCTGAAATGGTAACTAGTAAAAATGCCACTCTGTTCAAGGAGGTGTAACTGACAACTTGCACCTTTACTTACAGGTCCACTGGAGAGCATGTATCAAAGAAAAGCAGACCAAGCTGAATCTCCAGCAGGTTGGCCAGGTAAGGTTTATCTTTTTTTATTTCACTTGAAAGAAGGGAATGAGGGGTTATTCATCCAGCTCTACGCATGAAAGGGAATGAAAGTATAGGAAGAGTCTTCAGTTTAATTTTTGTAAGTTTTATAAACCCCACAGGGTAATACTAAAGCAAGACTTGCTTCCTCTGCCAGGTGTGCTGTACAAACCCCAGAAGCTTTTCTTGCATTCTTCTGCTGTGGAACCCTTCCAGTTTTCCATAGCCTTGTGCTGAAGGAGGAATCTGTCAGTGTTTGTGATTGCGGATGGAGCCGACATCTCCACAGCTCCAGCTGTTGGTTCAAGGTTTGAGGTTGTTTTTTACATTTTAGTTGTTTGACCCCCAACATATTGGTTGATCTCTGTAGTATATCAGAAAGTTGTCTGCTTATGTTTGCTTGCTGTAGCATGTCCACTAAACTTGGGACATTTTTTCATGCCTGCAAAGCTAAAGCTGCTGAGTGACATAACGTCATTGCAGCTCTAGCGTGTTAGATAGCAAACGGATAAACTTTAAGGCTCACGGCTGGGTATTTGTCCATAGTGAAGGAAACTTATTTCCAGTTTTCTAGGAAAGAAAGAAGGATAATGGAATTATCAGACAGGTTCCGCTAATGCCACTATTCTAATTTTCCATTGCTTTCTGAAAATGTGGTGTATTTGTTCTTCAGTGATGAGAGGATGAAGGCAGTTGATACTCCTGAGAATAAGGAAATGAGCATGTAGTTTTATTTTGAAGTGTTAGGCAGTCATTACAAAGTAACATCACTGGTTATCCTGTGCAGCTCTGAATATCTGTTTGTAATTATACATGTACATTCCTGTGTCCATGTTCCACCTTAATCCCATTTTGCTGTTACTCACAAAGTATAAAAGCACTTTAAAAATTAGTGTGAGAATAGACTCACTGTAGATCTGAGTAGTAGAATCAATTCACTTCAGCATAAATGCCACCTTCAGGAATATCCACCTTATCTGTTGAAAAGAAAACTCTTAAAAGATAGCCCTTATGTGACAGCAGAAATGACAATGATGAATTCTCTTATTCTGGTAAGTGCTGTAAGTGGTGACAGACTGTGAATCCAGGCCATTGGATCCATTTTAAGTAATCCAGGAATTGGTCTGCGTTGTTTAAAACCCATTTGAGTATAAAGTTAGCTTCAGGCTTCTGAAGGCTGACACCCAGATTAGGACAAGAGGTGTTTCTGCTTGCATACTTTGCCTTCTGTCTTGAAAGAGCAGCTTTTATATGTAAACACAATGTATGTAAAACACAAATCACCATTAAAAAGGTGAAAACAGTGTTATACATCATATTGACACAGAAAAGTCTCATCTTTATTTTGCTGCCAACACAGCTGACTCCAATTCTACTGCTTCAAAAGAGAAATTTCTTGTCTTTTGCTGTGAGCTTCGTCCCATGCTTTGGAGGCTGGTTTTGTATCTGAAGGCTGATGAGCAAGAAGTAATTTTCTTTCTGCAGCAGTTCTTTATGAAACTTTATACCAGAGTCACAAAGCCTACTGAAAAAAAGCATCTGATGAGAGAGTTGCTATCTCAGGCTCACTCAGTGTATTAGGGTGTATACTGACAGTTTCTCATCCTGCCAGGTTATTTCTTTGAATTCAACAGTTATTTTAAAACACATTCTTTTAAACATAACGCCATACAGGTTTTAGCAAAATCACATGTTGCTTTGTAATTAGGCTGCAGGACCTGTCTGTAGTGGATATGAGAGGTGATAGTTTCCTAGTTGAAAGCTCTGACAGTTAAAAAACTTTGCTTTGCAGGAACAGTGTTTGCTTGGCACTATAGGTAACTGTGTTATGCTGAAAAACAGATTCCATTATATACCTTTGGAAAGCATATTTGGTAGAGTTCTTCAGCATTTCCTTTGATTTAACTTTACCACAAAGGCATATGTGACAAAGCTGGACCCTGTTCCAAGACTGGAGGCAGAGCCAAGAAGTTTTTATTCTTGTTTCTCTCATCCATGGAAAAGACCACATATTTTATGTTCCTGTATGTAGCAGCCTTTTCCCCTTCTTAATGACCCTAGCACACTCCTATTTCCTTCTGTCATCAGCAGTGTGGCCTAGAATATGCTTTTACTTTGGCAAAGCAGTCTCTTTTTTTGTAGGACAAAGAGTCTGCAATCAGATCCTGACTAGTTTCTTAGTATGAAACTGAGGGACTGCAGAAGTGGGTGTGATTAGATCAGCAAGAGCTTAGACTCCTTCATAGCCTGCAGATACTCTAGAGGGGCAGGAACCAAAACTAAAAAATTGTCTCAAAAAATGACAATGCTGTTGAGTGTGGTTGCTGGTTTGCGACTTTTTCTTTTACATTTTCTATGAAGAAACACTTCCTGATAAATGGGGTGCTTGAGCTAATTTCTGGAAGAGCTGGCCACGTAAACTACTGCACTAGTATGTTTCCATACTAGGAAATATGTAAAGAGAAAGCACGTTACCCTCCTTTTACTAGATAATATTAATATCATGGTGAATTTATCAGGATTGTAAAATTAGTAAATGTGACATCCCCTCTCCCAAGAGGGAGGCCAGTTTTGAAGGTATGGGCAGGTAAACATCCCATCCTGTAAGCTGGAACTGAAGCTTTTCTCTCTCAAGTTTACCACTATACATGCATTTGATCAAATAAACAAAAGGTGATTTCAAACATCTACCAGGTGTTTAGCCCTCCCCTTGTTTACTGCTTCCCCTACTTGGGCTGTTTTTCTTGTCTGGTCTTCAAGGCACGTATTGAATGTGTTAGCTGGGGAAATCCAAAGAAAATCTGGAGAGATTGCTAATTTGCATGTTTAAAACACATTTTTTACATCTTCTCAGCATACAGAGTACAATAAGTTATTTGGTTCAAATGCCTCATGGTGTTCTTGATCTACATTCATATATAAATTCATATTGGAGTGATGTTGTTTTGAAGCTGGGTAGTAAAATGTTTAGTAACTTCTTGACAGTCTTACTACATTTTGTTACCAGACTTCTGCTTTTCCCAGCAAGCACTTCCTGAAACAGTGTAGATGCACTAATGCACATCATAGTTTAAACCAGTGTATTGCATTCATTGTGACAGATAGCCTTGCAGGGGAGCATCTCTCCAAATGAAGCCTAGTTTGAACCATCCCTACTGTAGCCAAGAGAAAAATAAATCCCTTGTTATCTCAACATTTGTGCCAACTTGCCTTATTTTGCTTTGAATTTTGGGAGCACTCCTGAAATGAAATCACAGTAAACAGTCCAAACTGGAAGTGTTAGCCATCACAGAAAACCAGGAAACACTATATGCTGATACCTACAAAGAATAGAAATCTAATGAAAACATTTGCTACTGCACTTAATGATCTTATCTACCTGCTGTTAGCAGAGAAGCTAGAGGTGATTTGCAGACAAAATGCTTTTTGGGTGATGTAAACAGGGAAGGTGGAAATGATCTGGAAACCTAAACCCGATTTGACACGTCAATTCAGATGGCTCCATCTAGTCCCTTGATAACCCTGGTGACCAAGTATTTCTGCAAGTTTCTTGGTAAATTTTGCCTGGACATTGTTGTTTACTCCTCTGGGATCCTGGAAGGCAACTGACAACCTATGAAAACTGGGACAGGAATAGTGCATCAGAACAATCAGAACATCTAACATAGTCAATATTTAATACATGAAGTACCTCTTTTATCTATTAGTAATAAAGACTATTACATACAGTAGTCTGATTATGAGTAACTGTTTCAGTTGCAATTAAGATCTTCAGATTAATTTCCTGAATACCAGGAATTACTCACTATACTAGAAGCTGTGAGCCGTAAGTTTTTCTGATGCTGTTTGTGCAAAGGCTTTCATTGTCCTTTGCATTCCTGCACCTTAATCTGTCTGTAACTTTCCCCTCTTCCTTTTACTTCCGTTGTTTCAAGTCTCAATTAAAAACATTTTTATGTCATTTTCAGATTAAGGTGTACTCTCTCTCTGAAAATCTGCAGCTGGACATGATTTGAACTGATTCTGCTCTGCATTAACTGCATTACGCTGTGTTGAATCCTGAATATCAGATTATGTGACTTTTGCTACAATTATTGGTAGTATTCTGTGGCCTATTTAGACAGGGGTAGCAGGGCCTTAGAGGGTGTTAAGCTGGTGCCCCAGTTACTGTGTGGAAGACCACATCTCCTGAAGAAGGCCGGAAAGCTGCAAGGATGTCAGAGTCCAAAGTGTGAATCTAGGGAGAGTACTGTAGTTACCAACATCCACAAATTCTTAGGGGAGAGGCAGTTTGAAGACAAAGGAATTCAAGGTGTTAACCCTGCATGGCGAGCAGTGCACAGGAAGCGTGCATTTGTGCTTAACTATTTTGCAAGTAAAATTCTACGTCCTCATTTCATCAGCAAATATGCTTATTTGAGCAGTGCCAACTCCCTCCAAAGTTCAAGGAGAGCAGAGCTGTGAGTGCCTGTGATCCAGGCCTCTCATCTGTGGGCAGGGAGCAGAACAGCCTTTTCTCTAGTGACCCAGCTGTCTTGTTAACTCAGCTTTTAGAGAATTCTGCTTTTATAAATCTTCCTTTTGAGAAATGCAGGTTACATTGTATATGTCAAAAGTTCAGTGTAAATTTGATTTTTATGATGTTTGTGTTTGGAATATCTTTGGTTTGGAAAGTCCTTTATTGCAGCAGAATTAATGCACTGATAAAGCTGCTTCTGACAAAACAGTTTACAGTAGGTGTCAGCATCAAATGTTTTCTAGGCAGCACATTCACTGCCTAGCAACCATGCTAGCGTAATCTCACTGCACGTCATCCATGTGTGCAGTCCTGTCAGATAAATGGGCTGTGCTGAAGCATTACCCACCAGTTATTAGTCATTACTGACAAGGTATCTTTCTTACAATGCAAAGTACCCTGCAGATTCCCCAGGGTGAATGCACAAGGCTTCAAAGCATTTTTCTGTAAAAGAAAACCTATACAGTGTTCCATATGGTGAGGCCTCCAATCAGCAGTTATTCCCTGGAAGGCAACATTTGTAGGAAATATTTGAACTTTTTTCTTCCATTGTATTTCAGAATTCAAAACTTCATTGAAGCCGGTATTAATTGCTGTGAAAAATCAGATCACTTTACTATGTTGAAGAGTCAGTCATCATTTAAATACAGTGAAGACATTTCTCATATTCCTGTGTATTCCCTGGATGCTCTTAGAGCCTGACTAAATATCTGCTCCCCATTTTAGAGACCTCTGTGTCTCTTAAAGAGTATTTTCCCTACTAGACTTTCCTGTGGAGTTTCTCTGCTGTTATTCATTATTTCAGCTGCACCAACAATGGATAGTCTGCATAGCATTAGACCTCTCCAGAGCTAGACACTGTAGTTGTTCCCATGCTAGCAGCTGGCCTATGGCTCTGGCTGAGTGCTAGCAAAGACAGCATGCCTTACTGGGGCTTGCAGGATATTGCAAACCGAATAACAGAACATATGATGAGTGGTGCTGATGGAGAGAGCAGTTATTTATGAATACAGGGCAATCCCCCTAATTCCTTTAAGCTTGTCAAGAGTCAAGAACTCTATGTTGAGAATATTAGCAGGAAAAACAGAGACCAGGTAACCTGAAGGACAAGAAAAACACTTTAAAAGCTGAAGGGGAATACAGAGCACTGGGAGACAGTGACACTACCACCCTCAGCAGCTTGTGCAGATTATCCCGATCATGACAGCCCCTTTCCATTAGGCTTTTTGTTGGAGCATTGTAACTACAGAAAGATTCTATATAGTTCAGGTGGGATATAGGATGTCTCTGGAAATAGTCTTCTGGCATTAGGTACATATTTTTTTTAACAGAAAAATCACCAAAAGTTGTAGGTATGAAAACATGACAGGTGTTAGTAAGGTGCAGTTTACATCTGTGAACAGTTATAACAGTTTTGCTTTATGTAGTGTATATAAGTTTCCCTTGGAGCTTATTTCTTATCAGATGTCTGAGTAAGTCTGTGACCAGTGTGATTATTTGTATCTCATATTTTCATTTTAAGTAGTAATAGGTTACTTCTGTTTGCTGGAGTGTCAATATGTAGACAAATAATCTGCATGTCTACATATATGGCTTAGATTGTATTAATAGCCTAAACTGCTTTTCAGTGTTCTATTCAGGTTACTAGTCATTACTCAAGCCTGTATAGTAGTGCAGAGCATCTCTAGCCCATTTGTGTTCATATATATGTTTCAAAGATACATTTAACCTGGCTATGAATCTTGAATAGTATAGAGAAAAAAATTTAAACTAACAGCTTTGATGGAGTTGCTATTCCAGCCTCTTAGGATGCAGACATGCCTGAAATGCTCTTTCTGTGGTTCCTCTGGTATATAACCAAGTCATGTATTTTCTGATTTATGAAATACAGATCAACAGCTGTGGCTGGGAGAAGGTACAATGTGCTCTAATGGCTGGTAGAAATTAAGTGTGCATAGTGGGTCAAAACACTAAGAATATGAGTGTGAGCTCTGGACTAGCCGGTACTACAGTTCAGAGGGTTGAAAAGCTTAAAAGAAGCTATTGGGGAAATCTATTGTACAGCTCTTCAGCCATTCAAATGTTACTTGGCTTTATTTAAAACAAACAAAACTGAAAACTATTTGGAATAGAGGTCAGTGTATTATCTGTAGACATAGAGAATCCAGTGGTTTTACCTTTAGCTTGTGGCAGAGAAGACTCCGACAGCCAGTTCTCAAAAGAATCAAACTGGAAGTGATACGAGAGATTATCGCAGACCCAACACCGCACTTAGACCAGGTTTACAGCTAATTTCAAGACACTTGGAAAGCCTCCTAGGCACAACTGATATCCTTCTTTTTACGATGCTAGGCAGAAATCTAAACAGATCATTCTAGAAAGACCTGTTTCTCACTGGTGAGTTAATACAAAAAAGCCTTGTAAATGGGAATCTGACATCTGGAGTATCACTTATAGACATTTGCAGTGTAGATGTGCCAAGAATATGAAAGTGTTTATTCTGTGATAGGAAGATGCCAGACAAGGCAGTTAGTGAGACCTACCAGACATGCAGATCTGCTGAACCTCCATTTTCTATTATTCTCCCTTATGCTCAGACTCCTCACGGTTCCTTATCTTCTGTAGTTAACTGTATTGTCTCATCTGTTGTGCTGATGGGGATTTGGGAGTGCTGCAGTACCAGCCCTAGTCCTGTAATGTATGGTCAGGTCACATCAAGTGCTTCCAAGCCCTGCCTCTTGTACTTGGAATAAGCTTGTCTAGGAGAGGCTGCTCAGCAAAAGTAAATGTGCTAATGTAAGGGGCATTGATTTGTTTCAGCTCAGTCTTTGATCAAAAGTATATCCTTAGCTAAAACACACCTTGCCAAAATCAGAGTCTGTGCAATAGAGTCACACAATTTAACTGTCTCAAAGTGTTAAGCGGAAAGTGCCTGTTCCTCTTTATCCTGTGAAGGAAAAGAGGGAGCAAAGTTGCAAGTGAAGAAGAGCTTTCCGTCGCCTAACTTGAAGAAGAATTATTCAGTTGTACTGACAGGAAAATTAAGTTCTCTGACCTCGTTACATTTTCTCAGAGGTACAAAATGTTCACTTAACAGCCTTTTCCTCTTCTAAGTTCCTAACCCTGATAACTCCTTCTTACCCTTGCAAAAATTGCACTCATCGCTGTTGAGCAGTGACCAGTATATGTACACTACAACCTTTTCTGCATCTCATGTCACATTCACCATATTCCATTTTATTGCTTAAAATCCAAGGAGATTACATTGTGTGTCAAATGAGCACATGGTCTGAAGTAACTTTATAGTAAAAACTCCTAAGTCACCAGCTTTTCTCTGTGTCTTTCAACACATTTTCCATGAAAAATTGATGAAATCAACATCTTCCAGCATGTTACTGCAGACCTTAGTAATATTAACATGCAAGTCAGGCTTCTGGACATCTTGCTTCTTTTTCATGCTGAATGGAAATATTCAAATAAGATGTCCATTTCTTGCAGTGTTCTTCACTCAGCTGCATATTTATTTACCGTAGCTAGTCTGGTTTTAGTTGATGATCCTGTAAACTATATGAACATACAAAGCCTCAGCCTCTTTACGCATTACTTCCTGGTAGTTACTGTTTCATGTACCTATTTGCTTTAAAAATCCATTTATAAAAGTATGGTCAAATAAATTACCTAGGCACATGTGCAAAGTGTGTTTGGCAGTTACTTGGTTTTAAGTTGCTCTACCACTGTATTTCTATAGAACTATTCAAGGTTATCAATACTTGTAATTATTAATAGCTAGTCTTCTGCTACCAATGTTAAATAAATTAATAGTGTTCTGTCTGTGTTGGATGAGGCAAAGTTGCTATGGATGATAAAACCCAGATAAGTATGAGCTCACAATTTTGAAGTTCCATCAACTGCAGGCCCAACTTGGTGTGTAGAACTGCATGCCAAAGATGGTGAATGCAATAGCAGAAACATAGAGAAGTTGTGGATATTCACTACGTCTGAAAAAGTATATAGTACTAAGGGGTTTGGTTCTAGAAGCCAGTCCTATTGTAGGTTTCCAAGTCCCCTGGCAACACTGAAGTATTTTTATAGAAGCAAATTTTTCTAGTATGGATAGGAAATCCGTGCCAGATCTAGCAACAGAACCCAGATCTACTGATTCCCATTTTGGAAACTTAGTCTCACCTTCTTAATTAATAAGCATTTTAGGACTTGTAACAATGCAGCCAGTCTTACAAACTCTGGTACCTCTAGTATGAGTAGTACTAAGCAGAACAGAATTTCCAGAATAAACTGCAGAGATAACTATTTGAGTCTTACTTTTGTTGGTGGTGTCTGTTTGTCACTTCCGTTTACTGTCTATCAGATTTCCTTGGCATCTTTGATTAACTGAAACCCACAGATAAAACAAAACCAAACAACCAAACAAGAAGATTGCCTGGCTGCTCAGTGTTTTGAGACACAGCCTTCCTGCACTGCAGGCTCTGCTGAGAGGCCCACAGTGATACTTGCAGATTGGAAGAAGCCGGAATCACAAAGTCAAAATGAGCCAAGATTCTGTGAACTATTCTTAGCTTCAAAGATGACAAAAAAGCATGTACGTAACTGTTTTGGCTGTTAACTTGCAGCATATAACAGTTAAAAAGTAGCTTGCTCAGAACCTTCAACTTTTCCTTCTACTACTATTATGTGTATCTAGGCCCTTTACCCTCTCTAGTTTATTTTGTAGACAGCTAATGACTTGCTCCAATTAACTTCAAAAGTTGCCAGGAACTAGACAATCCATCTCCAGCTCTCCTACAAGAATTTGTAAGAAATCAACTTACAGGAGTGTATTTCAGTCCATACTGCTAAACTCAGAAACCCATGAGTCAATATGCCTCTAAAGAGAGGATTTAAATGCCAGAAAAAAAAATAAATATTGGGTTATCTCCTTCCACTTAAAGCATTATCTTGAATACATGTTCAAAATTTCTTTTGTAATCTGGAAGATTGGAAGAATATATTGAAAATAATGGATACTGAGATTCTTGTTTTTCCAAGGGCTTGGACTTAATGAAAAGACAGAAAGCTTGAGACAGCAGCAAGAGACCACAGTTCTAAATAGAGGTGCTAAACTAAATTTTCTGAAAGACCTAATGTGACTAAGTTGTTCTCAATTTCAGAGTCAGACATTGGTATCTAATATAAGGAGTTTCAAGGCTCAGTGAATTTCTGTTCGGGAAACCTTTTGTAGCAGTGCCTAAAGCCCCTTGAGTTAAGCCTCAGTCAACTTTAAGATTCTTTCCTGCTTAGAGAGCAATCCTATATTAGGAGTTAATGGACAAACTGTCAAAAACAGTGTTGGGGAAACAACACAACGGCAAAGCAGACTCATACTTAGCCCTTCTTGTTCCTAGCTGGATCTGGCAGCAGTACGTACAAGCTGCTCATTCTGTGAAATAAGATTAATAGTTAACTTCAGACAGATTCGGGCCCAAACCTTAGTTGGAGGATAACCCTTCTGAAGAAAAAGAACTGCAACAAATCAATAACTAATGCTTTGCCCTTTTTATTGATAGGGAGTAAAGAACCCAGTCTGGTGATAAAGGCCTTGGTCTTTGAAGGTGTCCTGGTTTCAGCAGTAGCAGTCATTTTTCTCTTTCTTAGTAGCTGGT
>JANHGB010045884.1:0-32212 GCA_026283785.1 Coracopsis vasa | reverse complement strand
TCTCTTTCTTAGTAGCTGGTGCAGTGCTGTGTTTTTGACTTTTGGCCTGGGAACAGCACTGATAACACCGATGTTTTTAGTTGTGACTTAGTGATGTTTAGTCTGACCAAGGACTTTCTGAGCCTCATGCTCTGCCGGGGAGGAGGGGAAGCGGGGAGGAAGCAGAGACGGGACATCTGACCCAAACTAGCCAAAGAGGTATTCCACACCATAGCACATCATGCCCAGGATGTAAAACTGGGGGCAGTTACCTGGAAGGGCTAGAGAGCACTGCTGGGGGGTAGGACTGGGGTGTCTGTCAATGGGGTGGTGAGCTGTTGTATACTCTTCCCTTGTTATTTCCTTTATCATTATTATTATTGGTGGTAGCAGTAGTGATTTGTGTTATACCTCAGTTGCTAAACTGTTCTTATCTCAACCCATGGGAGTTGCATTCTTTTCGATTCTTCTCTCCATCCCTCTGGGACCTGGGGGGGACTAAGGGGGGAGTGAGAGAGCGAGCTACGTGGTTCTGATTTATGGCTGACTATGTTTAAACCATAACAGAAGGCATTTGACCCAAGTGTAAAGTGAATGACTGTGGATGAGGTAGCAGCTCTGTGTCACTGCTAGGCTGATAATAAGTGATGAAATTGGTTCCATTGCTGATTTGTTTCAGTCACGTGTCCACGGATTGTAATCAAAAGTTTCACCCAAATCTATGTAGGGATCTGTTGTCATTGTCTGGTTACTTCTAGAAAGACAATTTATTTGTTCCTTAGGCTGCTCCTTTTCTTTGCATTAGCTTTTCTCTCTGCAGACCTGTATGTTCTTGCCAGAAACATTTTTATTCCAGTGCAGGCTGGTTGTGTTCTCTGGCATAAATTGACTTTTTTCCTTGCAAACAATTTTGTATGTGTCAGAAAGGTGAGAACAGAGGAATCCATGCTTGCACTGTTTTTAGATAAAACAGTGATTGTCACACTTTCAGAAGATTAACGGCAAGATTGCAAAAGCTCTTCACACATTCTGGTAGCTGTCAAGATTAAATTTAATAGTCTGTTTTTTAAAGTGTTCGAATACAAAGGGATTTACAGTGGAAATAGCACCTCCTGCTTGACATTAGCTGTGTATGGCAGTGCTTGGTGCAGTTTGTGCCCAGCAGCCACACAGTGTTATATTGCTGCCACAAGATACTAACAGTTCACACTCATGCTCAGACTGTGTTAAAAGCAACCACTTACACCCTCTTCTTCTAAGCCTGGATTGTGTTGAGCCAAGTACACCCTGTGTGTGCGCTAAAAATTGGCAGAGCAGTGGCTTTTGGCACCAGCTGGACAATACTTGGACTTTGCGTTAAAGCTCTCTTTCCCATGTGCATCAGTTTGCAGTTGTACCATAATTAGTCAATCCTAGAATTAGACGGAATCCTGGTTTTGCAGCAAGATTGATGGACTCAAACCTATGGATGGGATTTTTTTAGAATCCTCTTTCGTATTGTATTAGATGACTATCGATTGTGCATGTAGTTTTAGAGATTTGATTTTTTTAATTCTCCTTTCCTCCAAACCTGTCCTTACACTTGAACAAAACCAAATTATATTTGTATTCTGATAACATAATACACAACGTAGTAAAAATAAACCCACCACTTGCTTCTGTCTACATAGCAGCAGCTGGTAACAGAACCTGTGGCCCCGATCTTACGTTAGCTACTTCAATGTACTGTAAAGGCAAATTGGTAAATGCAAGTCATGTGAGGGTCTTTCAGTGAAGACCACATTTAAAGCTAACACGTATAAACCTGGTTTTAGTTTCCCCTCGTCCCCCCCCCCCCTTTTTTTTTTCCTTAGCCAAGACGTTTGTTATTGAGTTCATGAAAATAAGGTGATGGTGCCCATGCAAACAGTAGAAAGGATTTAAAGCTTATTTAACTGAGGAGCAGTGGGGTTTTTACTCAGTTTTGTGTCTTCCAGGTCACTGCCTGTAGCATGGTTTTGTTCAGGTAAAGATACTATGACATGATGCTTCTTCAAGACGGCATGTGCTGTGCTCTGCAAATCCAAACTGCAAATTGAAAGCTTTGAGCTATGTTTAATTAAAGGTACAGCAAACAGATTCCTTAGCAGCATGGAAGAGTCAACTTTAAACATTTATCCCACCCTGCTATGCAACAAGCCATTCTACCCTGTTGTATGTAGGAACTTTTAAGCAATTCACCTGTTTAAGCCTTTCAGGACATGAGGAGCAAAGACGGCAGAAGACATGTTTATGGTGTGAAGCAGAGATAGCCACATATTAGATTTACCTAGGTTCTGAGCATGTGAAGTGTGACAGACTTCTGGTCAGGAAACCATATACACACACTAACACAGTCTGTCAGGCCAGTGTAGTCAGAACTGGCTGTGAGAAGAGCTGGTGTGCCTTTGCCTGCACCTGGCTGTGGAGCAATGCCTGGTGCACATGGGACCTGGAAGAAAGCTTGTTGGGAGCACCAGTGTTTTTTGAGACTGTTGTATTTGAGATAATAGCTGGTTTCACCACACACTGTATGCTCCCCTAAGTGCTGTCACTTGTGTTTCATAGTGGATGGCAGGAGGGAAACAAAATGAGGATCATAGATTGTATAATTCTATACTATTACAGCTTGCAAAGCCATAAAATAGATGCTACATGATTCCAGTGATAATTACCACTTATTTCTATTTCTTTATAGCACATTTATCAAATGGTGCAATTGAGCTCTCCTAGCACAACTGAACTCTTTTGTAGAAGTCTCAATTCTGCCCTGTTCCACTCTTTTCAGGGAAGATTAAACGTATTCCTGTGCTAAATGTGGGGAGGTTTTTTTTTCTCTTTAATTTCCCAGTAAGTTCTGAAGTAATTTAATCATGCCAATGAACCTAAGCAGTTTTCATTTTACATAAGGCCTACATTTCTCCCTTCTACCAGTGTTTGCTTCACCTTTCCCTTTTAATAGGCAGAGAACAGCCTGTAAAGAAAGAGCTGCAATTAGGACACCAAATTTCTAGATACACTTAACAGCAGAATCAGAGATCAAGAACATGGCACCTTAAATCCATCTTGGCTCAGCTTTTTGGTTGTTACTGAATCAGTTTAGAGCACAGTATTGAAATTGGATCAGCAGCCCAATTATTGTAAATGGAAACTTTCCAATTATTATAAATGGAAACTTTCCTTAGGTTCTTCAATTGATGGGCCCTCGCAAAGATCCCTTCTCTCCTGGAAAATATTTTATATGATACCTCCATTTTCTGCTGTTCTCCTTATGAGCTAAAGGAATCACATGAACCATGCGAATGCAGATTACTCTGCATACACAATAAGTGAATCAAGTACAAAGAATCAGTGCAAAGAGCGCAGCTATGGAGAGGTAACAACACAATCTCAAATAGTGAAGGTGTAGAAACACTGCTGCAACATTGTGTTATTTGAAGGGGCTTCGTAGATTACTGACAAGTCTGGTACCTGCTGGCTCAGGTCTGTGCATTGGACTGGCTGCCAGAGCAAGATTTCATGGAGCGATCTCGTAAGCTGTCATCCTGCAAAAATCTTGCCCTATTATTCAGGATGTGATAGATATGGAGAAGAAAATATCTAGCCCTCAGCCATATTATGTATGCAGGTGAGTAACTATCTGACAAATTAGTTGGCCTGGAAGACCAAAATATTTAAGTACTATTGAAAATACTGTTATGTAGAATGAATAAAAATAGCTTATCCTTTTTGAATGGCAAAGTCAAGGAATGCTTGCTAGGCTAGATTAGGAACTTTACTTTCTTTGCACAAGATCATTCTGTTCTTTTAAGTGAATATTAGAACCGATGCATTGACAGAAATTGTACAGCAGTACACTGCCTATTGTTTGAAAATATTTCTCTTCAAAACTATACTTAGCATTTGAAGAGTTTTGCCAGCATTGCTTTGGAAAGCTGTGGTTGCACCCATTGGTGTGATTCATGTGATTCTTTTAGCTCACATACTAAACTGTTCATAAGGAACACATCAACTGTTTCAGTGCAATTCATGTTGAATGTGATCTTTGGAAGAAGAGAAATTTGCCAGCTAAGACTGCATTCATTTCTTGTGTTCCACCTGCAGTTTCTGATGTCAGGACAAACTGCACAGTGAATTTTTCTAGCAGTCCAAATTACTCAATAAAACAGACACACCGAAGTATAAGCTTCCCAAGCCATATCCTTTTAGTGGTGTTTTCAAGGCTGACCAGAGGGCATAGGTCTGGAAATGGGGCATATTTAGGAAGCTTTGTGAAAGTTAAATTGCTCATGATATTACCAAGTCTTCTAAATGCAGTCTACTCCATGCAGAAAAAATAGCTGTGAGGAAGGTTAATATGACCAGAGAGACATTTCTGGTCTGAACAGACCCTGCAATAAACAGCAAGAAAACCTGTTTGGCAAAATAATGGAATTTTTTACACTATTGCACTAGAGTGCTATTTTTTGAACTAGTCACTGCTATGCAAGCTAATAAGGCAATATTACCTATATAGCTATAAAATTTCCTTCTGTTTCCTATACTTCGCATTCAGTACTTGCAAACTGTGTGATCTGTACTGAAAAGACTGGTGTTACTGCATGCCTAATTCTAGAGGGGTTTTTCTGCCCTATTCCTTTACTCCTCTCCATAGCATAACACTTTACAGGACAAAACAATTTGCAGTTGTGGTAAACATCTCTTCAACTTGTGTGGATACTGTGCAAATGAAGATAAGTGAAACTTTTTTCGATATATGAAATTGTGAGTGTAAGAATACTTTTCTGTTCCTTTACTCATTCTCTTCAGATTTTGTTCAGGGATGGGGTTTGTGCCTTCATTAGGAAAATTCACATTTATATTAACTAACCTTTTCTCTGTGAGTCGTTCATAACATTTAACAGTTTAGAGCAAATGCTGTCTCTGTAATAATTTACTGTCACTGAGAAAAACCTTCTTCAATATAGCACATCTGGTCAGCCAAACAATACCTGAGCAGATGTGTCTTGTGATTATAGACATTTTTCCAGCCTTTGAGTTAGAATGAGATGTCTTTCTCTAGTGCAGCATTTCTTTTTTGTGTATAAAGGCTTAATAAAATACACAGTTCTTCTGGGAGAGCTTATATCTTAATGCCAGATGAGTTACTTATGCACTAACACTTACAGAAATGGAGCTGCCGTATGTTAATATACTGAAGAGGAATGAATACTGGCTTTTAAATTTACAGAGGGATGCAAAAGAACACCAAATAGTGCATTAGAAGCCTGTCTGAGACTGTACATTTAATAAATTCTTGTAGTTTCTGTTAAAAAATTTCAGCTGCTGTGGTTTTTCACTTTTGGTTTTGAAGCAGAAACACAGAATTTACTATCAAATGTAAGTAAGTGCATTAAATGTTTTAATTAACCTAGGTGAAAGAGTAATACAGTTAATCAACTATATATCTGTAAAGATGCTTTTCCTTTACGTGTGACTAGAGAAGGATTTTTTGTACGAAATGTTCCATTGTGTGTGTAAGAATAGAATTATATGCATGCACAAACCTCTGGAGGCAGAGAACTGGTCATGGTATAACACAATTATATAATGTCCTTGAAGGTGGAGTTAGAGTCCTGAAAAATATGGGCATGGTGTAGGGCGGTATTAAGACAGATTGTGTTTAGCTACAGATATGGACAGAGTCTGCAGTGTCCTTACTGCAGTAAAGTCACGGTCCTTACTTGAATTTACTGAATTGCAGGTTTTCATATCTGAAAGTCCCATTTTATAAGTGGTTTCATTTGTAATTCAGAAAGGTTGAGGGGGGATAAATTATGGATGTGAACAGAAGTTCTGTGTATGTTACATAACTAAAGACATATCCTGAATTGCCATTTCAAATTATTGTAATTATCCTTGCTATCAATGAGTCTTTTATGAAGAGGACTTCACCGGAACATGAACCTGGAGAAATACAGTGTCCCATTAATTTCAGAAACTGGGGTCAGGGCATGGATACTTATTTCCCCATTCTGCCTCAGTGTGACCTTGCACACAGTCACTGAAGTATTTCACTGCCCCGAATAGATTTAGGTGCCTGACAGTAAGTCCCACAGGGGCATTAGTTTCTGTACCTTAATCTGAGACATGAAACTGGTAGTTTCTCTTCACAGCATGAAAGACTACAATGTGACCTATGCAAATACAGGTGATGACTGTTTTTTTTACAGAATATACCTTAACACTACATTCCTACCTGCCACCTCCCATAAGAGTGAACTTGCCTCTACTTTGTCCTTAGCGCTAGAGGTATTCAAGCTTCAGTGTGGGAAGCTTTAGCTCTGTGCTGCTACAGGAACTTGAAATAACTCGGCTATTTCCAGCTACCTCTGCATTTCACTAGTGTTTGGCATGGGGACACATCCAGGAACAAACTGATTAGAGAGCAGAACCTATCATACATAGGACAAAGTGTAGTGGAGCTGCCTTTGGGATCCAGCAGTACCATGATATGGGAACTGTAAGACTTAGATTGCGTATCAGATCTGTGATATATCTGCTGGTTTTGTAATTCATGTCTCATTAAAATATAAGCTCCTCCAGAATAACTGTTTATTTTATTAAGACTTTATACACAAAAAAGAAATGCAATTCATGTCGGTGACAAGCTCCTGGTCATAATCATTAGGTGAAATTAAGCTAGAGGCTTTGTGAGCACTCTGTGATCCTTCATGTACACTGGACAACTACCAATTGGTTGCTGTCCTTATCAATGGCTTAAATTCTTTTTTGGCTTCCTTTCCAGCCCTTCACTCTGACTATTGCCCATACATGCTTGGAAGCGGCATTTGCTTGGATCCCTTTTCAGAAAACTAATATGGGGAAAAGATGAGAATGCGAATGTCTGACAGGTAGCAGAAGATTCAAATTCCAGTGAAAAGGACAATGAAGTAAAGCCAGGTAAAGGATTTGCTCTGCAGGCACTTTTGTTACTCGTTTGGTATGACTGGAATTAGAGGGGAATCTTGCTTCCGTTTTTGCTATTTGAATGCATTTAACAGTTCATTTCTCTGTGTGTCACCAGAAAAATACCTGAATTTTTATGTACTGCATCCATGGTTTAGGAATGTGTTTGTATTTTTATCAAAGTTAGTTACACTCCATTTGGATGTGCAAAGAAACAGCCATGCCAATTCCATGCTCACTGTTTTCACTCTTACATTTAGCATATCTTTGAAACTCAGATAATAAATGCAAAGCAAATTGTTGGATGACATGTTTTTCTAAGAAAGAAAACTTGAAGTGGTTTTAGCTAATTAGAAACTTGGCTTTTTAATGAGAGTTTTAATAAGAGTAAATCCCTCTAATCTACATGGAAGAGATAATTACTACAGGATCTTTAAACTGATTTTTCTGGGAAATGGGGCTGTAATTCCAACATTCCTTGCTATAGGAAGTGTTCAAATGCAATATGAAAGGAGGAATATACCTTTATATACTATGTGCTAGTTTTTCCAGACTTTTATGTTGCTAAATTAAGCAAATAAGCTAATGGCTGCTATATGTGACTAAACATGGAGAGATTCAAAAGCAGTAGCTTAAATCACAAGAAATATGTGCATTTGTCATGTTTGGAATAAGAATGAGACTGATGCTGTGGTTGTCTGATGTATGAAGAGTGAATTATAACTATGGAGAGAGGAAGACAGACTTTTCCACAGTTATAAATTAGAATTGTCAAGCACATAAATAATTCTTTGTATGCATATTATTAATGAATAGATAAACACTTTTGTAGTGCTTCTATTTGATATGTCACATACCAGCTAGGTTTCTGTTTACTGACTCCATAGAAAACCCCAACATTCTAACAGAGACTTCAAACACAGATTTACTAACTCAAGATTCAGATTTGGATGGTCATGTACCACACTCAGTACAGTATTATTGCACACATTCATATGAATGAAATGGCTTGCTGATGTGATCCTACAGATCCCAACCATCTTGATTTCTGGAGTTGCTGAGCTCTCTCAGTTCCCCAGGCAGCCACTGAGACCTCCAGGTGCTCAGATCTAGAAACCCCGCCCACTGCAATATAACTCTAAACCACAACACATCACTGTTCTGCATGACATCAGACACAGATTCCAGTTACTTTGACCTCAATTAGAAGAATACAGATAAAATCATGCCAGCCATTGCCACTTTTTGCTACTTGAAAGCAAGTTATTTTTCTCCTCTGTTTCTAACACAGCACAGAAATAACACTGAACCCTGTCACATGCTACTAAAATGACTGACAGGGATTAAATTTATGGAAAGTAATAGAAAATGCCTTTATTTTTGCAACATGAAAGGCTTGAAAGCTTGATGAATTAGGAAAGCAAATGCTAACATAAATATGAAAGAAATGCAAAATTAAGATCAGTATTTTGTGGAGGGGAGGGAAATAACAGCTCATTATTTTATTTTCATCACAGTTGCTCAAACAAAATGGCAACACAAAGAAGCTGTGACGTTTATGTATTTCTAAAATGCACTATAGAGTACAAAATGAATAGTATCAGATTATTGTCATGGGGAATGAACTTGCGTGCTGCTGTGCTTCACAGATACGGTAGACTGCTGACATCAAAAGAAGCAGCACAGTAAAAACATAGCACTTATGTGCTGGATGAAAAATTACTAATTTACGACTCTGCAGCTTTGAACTTCTTGACTGTCTTTGAGCTGTCAGTTTTCAAAATGCTTTCCAGAGTGCTGCTTTTATTTAGTCTGTTCTCTCTGCAATGAGGACTGAGACTATAAGTGCTTTGACTTTTCTCTGGAATACTTGTCTGATGGGAGATGTGGGGACAAAAGAGAAGTGGAACTGTTCTAAAGCATCGGTACCCGCTAGCAAAGTGCCAAAAGCTGCTTCAGACAGTTCTGCAACCTTTTCATCCTGACATGCCCAAGAAGAAAAGCCAGTTCAGGGCCCTTAAATTCAAACTTTTCTGTCTATCCTTCTATTCATGTGAATAATTGTTTCTTGTCACTGCTGCACACTAGTCTGCAGACCAAATTCTGTGTATTTTTCTTAAGCACCTTCTTTTCTTAGATGTAGCAACTCTGTAGTATATAAATTCTTTGGAGTAGAAATTATGTTTGTAGCATAACTCATACAATGCTTAGCATGCTGGAGTACTGATCTAATCAATGTCACTTCACATTAACTTTTTACACACACTATACCTAGTACTTATATCAAATTTAACTCCGTTATAATCACAAGTCTTTTTTTTCTTGTTTTCACTTAAATTGCCAAAATTACTTGTTGAAATTGAAACTTCTGAAGCATTTCACTTAAAACCTGCATATAATTTCTATAAAGACCAATGAATTTCTCTGTTTTTGCATTCTCCTCTAGGTGCTTTTGTAAATATATGTTTGTAGTTTTCAAACCATTCATTTGTGAGTGCCTTTGCTAATTTTAATTTTATGTTATTTTTAGGGGAAACCTGGGACCATCTAAGTTTGGCTCTACATACACAGTGAATTAATTTCACTAGCAGTAACTCTTCAGAGTAGTTGTGCTGAATTTCATAGTTAATATACACAATCAAGGACATTCCTATTCTTTAAATGTTATGTTTTAAGTTGAAAATAATTAGATGTTATTTTTTTAAAAAAGTTGGTGTTTATATTTTTTCCATCTACAACTTGAATTGTGGAAATTTCACAGGAAAGGTATAAAGTTCTCAGAATTTATGCTTTCTCCAAGAAAGGTACTGTGTGATTTCTTCTTTGGGTACTGCTATGAAATAAATGTTTAAACTGTAACATACATTAGCAGGGCCTAAAATTTACATGCAGTTCCCCTGAGGAAGTCTTGGTAAGACCTCGGTATGTTTTGCATATGCAGTGAATTTGCTTTTCCTCACTGCTGGTCCACACTGAAAGACTAATTACAGAGAGTCACACACCAATACCTCAGATATATCTACCAGACAGTATCATAAACAAATGGGGATCTGCTTTCAGTATGACACTCTTGAAGAGAGAGGTTATTTCAGACCATGACATTCATTTACATTTCAGTTTCATTTATAAAATCCCTCTTTTTGATCTATAACCATATTTATTTCCAAACTCCTGTAGCAAAATCTGGGAGGTTTCTCTCTGTTGCTTATAAAATCCAGTTTCCCAGGCAATGAAGCAAGAGGGACATCAGTCTGTTGTAGCCAAGGGACTATAGCTAGCAGTTTGTTGAGTCAGCTGGCTTGCAGGATGGCACAGGGAGCCAGCAGGCAGCCTGCCTGGCAGGGATGTCCCAGGGCCCCAGGCCTCAAGAAGAATACATGTTCCTGGCACCACAGCAGACTAACTGAAAGTCCAAAGAACAGTTTATATTAATTTTGGTGACAGGTCAGAGAGAGATTGTCATTATCAAGCTACCGTAAACTTCATTCATTTCTTCCAGCACAGAAATTTCTGCCTATTTGGTTTCAGGGTAAAACCTCACTGTAACAAATATTTTAAACCTTGTACTATGAATACAGAGAAGGAAACACTGGGTGAGAAATTTGAACTGGGGAGCATGATGTGAGGCTATCATTTTAGCAGCATATCCCTTAATGATCTCATAATGTCCAATTTTAGCAATGTTTTCCTTTAGCTAGAAGAAAAATATTTTACAGGCTTTTAAATAAAACCTGCTTTTTGCCATGTTTCAAGATGCCATTAAATAAGATAATAATTGTTCTTTTACGTGGGAGAAAAGAATTTTCTTGAGATGAACTTCTCTTCTGAAGAAGAAATATATGTGAAAAGTAGAGCAAGGGCTGACAACAGTTTTTTTCTGCTGTGTTTGTGAGGACTAGGGGGTTTATATTTTAAACTTGCACTTTGCTGCAGTTTTGCCTGGCTAAGCTAGACCTTGGAATATAAAACCAGAGCAACAGGAAAATGGCAGTTAGAGTAGGACAGAATGGGGATAGAAATTCTGCATTCCAGATGATATTTGGAGTATAGCCAAAGCTGATAGAGAGGAGACTTTTCGATGGACCCTCTCTCTAGATGCAGTTGGCAAGGATCTGTGTCATGGAGGACACAAATGGCCAGAAACAATGGGGGAGAATCTGTGTTGATACATTTTGTTCCTTTTAATACATCAGTTCCCAGAAGGTGTACAATTCCCTGTAGCAGCATAAAAATATTCTTTTCCTTCTGAATAGCTCAGGAAAACAAAACAAAACAAAAAACCTAACAACCCAAACCCCAATGGGTGGAATAATACTTTCTTTTCTTACTTTATTTTCACTTCAGGTGTGGCTTCCAGACTTTTTGCAGCCTTGATGCTAGGCCCAGATTTCTTTTGCTTTACCAGATCTCAACAAAGTTCTTTGGAAGTAGCAGTAGATTTTGTTGTCACTGTCTTATTTACTTAAGGCATCTCAACTCCATCTAATGCTGAAGGAAACTTCTTGTAAGAAGCCAGTTTGGCAGCTTAAGGTACAAGCAGCTACACAGCCAAACCCACAGGGTTTCTCAGTACCAGGCAAGTGCATCTGGAAGCCTCATGCACCCTCATTTACTGAAGTTTCCATAATTTGTGGATTTTGCAAGGTCTTTACTTGTGTTTCAGCCCTCTATTAAAGCAAATTGATGGACAAACTTTCTTTATGTCATTTCAGGTTCCATAAAATATTTTGTTGTTACTAGGGCATCTTAAGTCACCTGTAAATGTAACAGACAATCAGTGGGTTTAAATCTTTGCCAGATAGACAGCTGAAGTTTGAACACTCATTGCCCTTCAGGCAGCAGGGTGCAATGTTGGCTTTTTCTGGAAAGCCTCTTTCACTTGCAGTTTGTCCTGAGCTCTGTTTAGACTTCACTTAATGCATGGCAAGGGCTTAAGAACCAGCCACTTTGCCAATACAGTGCTGAATGTTTCACAGTTTCTAACACACAGGAGGTCCTCTCTCTCTTCTGCCTTAGGGAATAACGATCTGTTGCATGGGGATACTGGTTAATGGTTGGAAAACAACCACTTTCAACATGTAGGGAACAATATTTCATTTACTAACTTTTTTCTTTCCACTTATTTTTTATGTCTTTTCCACCTTAATTTGACATTACTTTCCTTTTCATTCTTCTTGTCTGACTTGTTTTCCCCTCTTTATCCAACTGATACTGTTTCAATGCCATCTTAAAGACTTCTGCTTTTGTAACTCACCTGTGAACTAGTGGGGAATTGGGTTAAAATTAAATTTGTTCTGTATTCATAAGTTTTACCAAGAAAAGGAGACTGTACTTCCTGAGTCTGAAGTATATTTTTCTATGTATGTGAGTTATAAAACCTCTATAATAGGAGGCTATTAGAATAGAAATGCTGGCATAAGTGTTCTGGAATGACCTGATTGAAAGGACCTGAACTTAAAGTCCTCTGAAAACAATGAGGAGTTTAAGTAGTGCTACAATAGCACAATACTGGTATTTTGATTTTAAATATTAGAAGTTGGATTTGCTTGATTTAAATATAGAAGCCAGATTTACTTGATTTTCTCTAGACTGTTACATGATCAGCTGTGCTAAGTCTCTCACCCCTAGACTGCCTGCAATGACCCAGGGCTGCCCTGGATAACTAACTACCTAAATGGGCACTGGGGAGAAATTGCGCAGTGTTAAATAGCACACAGGCCGCTACTTCTTAAATTAAAGGAAGCAGTTCTATTATCTGTTAGTAAAGAAATGTACATGTGATAACAGAAAAACTGCTATCTGCCAGCTTCTCTAAAGAGAGAAGGCACTCACCAACCTATCCCTGTGTATTTCTGCAGCTGGTACCTTTTGATCATGGCATGGCAGCTCTAACCATTCATCTCTGTATTTTGGCACTCAAACAAACTGGTATTACTTTTTATCCCAAGGTTGTGCACAAGCTGGTTGTATGGCTTCCTAAATCCAAATTATAATTACATTTAAGTAGACTATTTATTTTAAGGCAATACCAAGGCCCTAATCTGATACTCTTACTACCTGCTTTGGTAAGAACACAGAGTAGCAGAAGTAACTAGGTTAAAAATAATAGTTGTGTTACAATGTTTCCAGAAACCTTTAAGGTTCTGTGTTGGAGCCGCAGTGTGCAGTGAGCCAGATGATCTCATGCCCCAGTAGGCCAACGTCTGATCCTGTGCTTGCAAGAAACTGCTCAGAGGCATTCAGTTAATGTGAAAAAAAATTGATAATAGCATGAGGATTTTCATATTCAGAGCATCCTTTTGAAGAAGGGCCTAAAATATTGCTGGTGGCAGAAAGGGAGATAAACTGACAATTCTTAAGGAAGGATTAGCATTCCCTTTCCTGTATCTGTGAGTCAGCTTTAGCTGGCTTGCCCTTTTATTCTTCAGTATTTGCTTTTGCATTCTCATTGATGTTAAGCCCTCAGTGGGCAGAAACAGTGATTAAATTCTTCCCAGGGCTCTGAAGTGGGATATGGCAGATAAAGAATGATAATTCAGTGAATGGCTGCACAATTCAAGCAGACAGGGGGCTATGCGGATGTACTGTGACAGCACTGTATGGTAGCCTAGAATATCAGAGCCCTGCACAGTGAGCAGAGATGGTTTTTTCAGTCCTTTACTGGTGACGCAAGTAGCCTGGTGGTTTTGATGGCTGTCAGATCCTATTTTGTATTCACAGGAAAATTAACTATGCCAAAACGATTAAGCTCACTAGGGTAATATAAGTTGCAAGAGTTTCAAATGACTCGGCTGACAGTCAATGGAAGGGACTGTTCAAGGAGAGGCATTTTCATCCTTTATATGTTGTAATAACTTGTCAAGGCTGAAACTTTTTTTACCTTTTTTCTAAAAAAATTAAAAAAGCTGCGTGTTAAGAAGAATGGGTACTTGCTAGCACAGGGTGAGAAAGCTCATCATATTAAACAGTGAAAACAGATAGACAGTGACTCTGCTTACCAGCTGGGATGATGACATACATTTTTCGCTGCAGACTGTTGACAAGCAATCCTGCTGGCTCCCCAGTCGAGTTATACTTGCTTTGTGGGATGCCAGCAGCAATCATCGCTCTGCTGCCCTCCTTTTTAGCCAGTATGAGCTTTGGAATCTCAGCACTATGTCTAGTGATGGTTCAGTGTCCTGCCTCACAAGGAGCTGATTTCTAGTGCCCTCTGCCCTGCAGGAGCCTTCTACAGGCATGCTGGAGTGTCAGCCTAAGCAGAGCTTTGTGGGGCTGAAATCTTGTCTGTTTTGTGTTTTGTGATGGAATTCTGAGCAATTTGACAGCACTTTGTGCAGAAGGACAGGAATAGAGCATCTCAGCTCTCACTTCTTCAGTTGCTAAAGTATAATCAGAAAAGAAGCACTGCATTATTGTGGGCATTAATCCCCAAACTTGTCGATGTCAGCAAAGAATGTATAGACTAAATAGACAAAGAGACTGAACACAATCCTGAGGCTGATCTTACCAGAAATAGTTGAGACAATGCAAATGCAGGGTTTCTAATCCTTGTGTTCCTGTTCAGGGTGTGGATAGCCCCTAGGACTGTCAATATATGTTCATAGAATCACAGGATGGTTTGGGTTGGAAGAGACCTCAAAGCTCATCAAGTTCCACCCCCCTGCCATGGACAGGGACATCTTCCATTAGACCAGATTGCGTGCATGTTTAGTTTTGTTCGTAGGCTTGCAAACATACAGATTATGTATATTCACCTTCTTTGTGATAACTTTATCTCTCTTATTCCAGTAAAATGAATTCAACTTCTGTTCACTTGTGCAAATGGAAGAAATCAAGACACCTGTGACAGTAGTTTAAAACCTTTGCTTATAAATACATGCAAATGGGAAGCACCTAAGAGGCAACAGAGCTGCAAAAAAGGAAGATAGGCCTATAGTGCACAGTCTGTCACTGGCTGAGAGAACAGATAGTAAGAACTGGTTATACAGACAAATTTCATTCTAGAGCATATAAAAGAATATCCTAAATCAAACAGTTAAGGTGGTTTATTTACTCAATAACAGACACACCACCAGACTAGTATAGTCATATAAGGCAGCTCAGAAGCTTTCTAGTCCAATCCACCTCTGAAAGCAGGGATTGTTTCAAGGTTAGAACAGAGTGCTCAAGGCCTTGTCCAGTTGAGTTTTGAATATCTTCCAGGCTGAAGACTGGACAGCCTCAGTTAGCAATATGTTCCAGTGTTTCACGCTTACTGTGAAGAATCCTTTTTAATGATTTAGCCAAAATTTTCCTTGCTGCAACTTGCAACTGTTGATTCTTGTGCATCTGGGCTTTTTTAAGGCAACTCTCACAGTTGCATGAAATATTCTATGTCAGTGGCATGTCAGAGCTCCTTACCTAGCTCTGTGCAAGCAACCAGCCTATCTCCAGTTAGTATATCCACTACAAACCCTTAAATTTTGATTAATCTTGCTTACTATGATCCTTTAGAAGAATATAGAGGAATAATGGACTCAAAGGTTTCCAGGTGTCTGCAAATTCATTTCAAAGAGTGGGTATTGCAGTTCTTATTTTTGGTAGTTGTTTGTTTTGTCCTTGACTAACCATTTGATTGCTGATTCTAAGAGATTCTCAAGTTAATAGTGTGCTGACAAGCTCAAGGGAGGAAGCAAGAATCATGCTTTCTTTTCCTTTGTACAGGAAATAAGTCAGGGTTGAAATACAGGCAGTTCAATATGGCACATGTTCTGTCTGTGTGTAAATATTGCTGCTTATTACTCTGTCTCCTCTGCATGAATGTGTAAAAGGCTCCAGAAAGCCGCATGTTGTCAATAACTCTGCATGTATTACTAAGCATTTAACTGATTTGGCTCCCTTTTTGGAACTGAATATATATATTTATGTGCATAATTTGCAGGTTTGAACAAGATCTCAAACATCACCGTTTCTATACGTAAAGGCAGAAGGAGAAACTGGTTTGAGATTCTGTTCAAAATGAGGCCTTTTTTAATCTAATATTAATTTCTCTTGTACCAAGAGGTAATAACAAGGTTATTCTGTTTCACTAAATAGCATATCAAAAGCTGCACACATGGCTTTTTTCATTATACTCTTCCCCAACAGTCTGAGGTTTACTAATTTTCTTAGCTTAGAGAAAGATCTCATGAAAAATAATGAGAAAACAGTCCTAGTGTTATGAAGGCTGCAGAAGCTTTAGGCAGCATGAAATGGATTTTATGCTTTTGTTTGCACTTGACAAGTACTTCAGCTGGTCTTATTACAGCACAATCTTGTTTCATAATTATATTATGGACTTAAGGCTTTAATTATGTATGGGACTATTGGAAGTGGTTGAACTGTTTCTGCAAAGATGTTGAACAAAAATATTGTGCTTTGAATTAAAAAGACAGATTTTGTATAGATGGAAAAAAAGATTATTTTAAAAACCAGACAGTGTGTATCGTGAAACTGCTTCTGAAAATGAAGAAGTCTTTGTTTCAGGAAGAAAGAGAATATGGCTGTCCTCAGCTGGTACACACTTAACCAACAAACAGTACCAGCGCTTGTGATTTACTGGTTTTCTGGTGGCTTCAGAAGGTTCAGACATGAATCCTGGGTGCTGTACAGACAAATTCATGACTGCTGCCAAATTCTTGAAGGCAGAAGACAGCAGAGGATAATGAGGAATGAAAGCTCAAGATTTAGGCAGTGATCTGAATGCAACTGCAACTATATAGATCTATTGGCTGCTTTTTAAAAGACACACAGTAGAATGTTAAGTAAATGTTTGATGATATTCCATTGCAGAATTCTGTATGAATCCTTCCTGTTCATGATGAACAAAAGAAAGGAAAACAGGAGGCTGCAGAGGTGAACAGTGAAGCTTGCTGAATATCTGGATATGAACAACGGGCAGATCAGAGGTAGGAGCATATAATTTGAAAATATGAGTTGCAAATGAGTTAGGGGTAGGTTAGAAAAGATTTTGGAGGATGAAGATCCAGTGCATATAAGAGAACCTGAAAATGTTTGAAGCAGTTTTTGGTTGAATAGATTAAAAACTAACAGAGTAAGAAGTATTGTCGAAGGAAGCCAACAAGTATGAAGAGGCTGAAGTAGCTGGTTTAGTTACAGCCTTAATGTATTAAGGCAAAACAAAAGTAAAAACAAATTGGTAAATAAACCAAGAAAAGTCCATAATGTAGTAAGGCCACTGTGCATGAGAGGTTTTTATAGTGCTTGCATGCAAGGGGCCAAGCAAAGAAAGTAGAATTAAAACATTTGGACTGAGGTAATTTCAATGTCATGGACTTAACAGGAGAAGCTGAATAAATAGTCAGATGAACTGCATTTCAGTATAGCTCAGAGACACTGGAAGCTCCTACAGCAACAAAATAACTGCTAGAAGCTATTTAAAATGATATTGATTACACAGAAAAAAATCAATGTGCATAAGTCAGTCTAGAGAATGAGTTGTTAGAGGGAAAAATCTACACATTCCTCTCGACCTCATTAATCAGTTTCATTCTTTTATCGATACACATAAAATATTCTGCAGTTTCTTCTGGGGCTGTAGCAGTGCATGCTGAAGGGTGTAAAGGCAGCATCAGGGCTTGAATGTCTGAGCAGCAGTGGTGGTGTATAGGGAGTATCAAGGAAAGCTTGTTTACCAACATTTCATCTCCCTTTCCACTCTGGTATTTTTTCCGCTGGGAGGTGAGTCAGTTTAAACTTGACCATTCTTCTCAGTGGCTAGTGCCAGCCAGTCCACCACAGAGTGGGAGTGCCTTGGCTGTTTTCTACTGGATAATAGCCAGCTATCTGATTGATTTAACATTTATTCAAATTAGTTACCATTAATAAAAAAACCATTTTTTTATTTTATATATTTATATTTATATTTTTATTTATACAAAAACATTTACTGCCAACAACTATAATATTCTCTTAAACGCAGAAGAATTTCCTCTGGATTTGATATCCATTAATGCCTTATTTCTTTTTGCCTAGCCAACTGGATTCAGTTTGTCATGATCAAAGCTCTCTGGTGTAAAAGAGAATGAAAAATGAATATAAAAAAGCAAACAAACACTTTCCATGAAACTGCTCCGTGTATCTCTTTTGTTTAATGTGTCTTTCCAAAATGCTTATGTGCTTTTTTTTTTATTCCCCTCTGTAGACTTTTTATAGTGAAGGATTTTTCTGTCCTTTTAAAATCACAGCGGAAGTTATAAATAACAAGGAAAGTCTTCAGGTATAGAGCTGATTTGCCATAGGAAAGGCAGGTGCTTTGCAATGTGTACACCACCACCAGAAAGGCAGAAATTATAGAAGTATGAAACTAAAGCAGGAAAGCCTTGGCTAGAAAAATACACTAGGTCTCGGTATGCCTGGGTGTTATTTCTGATCTGACTCTTCTAAGAAATTAGGATTTCTCTGGACACTTCTTCTATACCAAAGTATGGTAATGAGAATTTTAATGCTGCATTACCTAAATTAATTCCGTTCACAAAATTCCACAAAATCCCAAAATATAATCAAGAAGAAGTGAGTCTAGATTAACCAGGTTAGAAACTATTTAAATCCACTTGAAAACTTGTTGCTAAGCAGAAGTATTCTGGAAGTTCAAAAGTTTAGTTAACACTAGCTACCTTTACTCCTTTGTTTTTACAATTGCATCTATGTAAAAGTTAAGTGAAAATAAAAGTGGCAAGACAGGTAATCATAGAATCACAGACTGGTTTGGGTTGAAAGGAATCTTAAAGCTCCAAGCCCCATCCAACCTGACCTTGAACACTGCCAGGGATGGGGCCGCCATACCTTCTCTGGGTACCGTGTGCCAGGGCCTCACCACCCTCACAGGGAAGAACTTCTTCCTGATATCTAATCTAAATCTCCCCTCTTTCACCTTCAAGCCCTTGTCCTGTCACTACATAACTTTGTAAAAAGCCTGTCTCCAGATTTCTTGCAGGCCCCCTTTAGGTACTGGAAGACTGCTCTAAGGTCTCTCTGTAGCCTTCTCTTCTCCAGGCTGAAAAAGCCCTAAGATTATTTCTGTGTTTCTTTGATGAAGTATATACTATGACTTCAGTATGCTGGTGAGAGAGAAGCGATATGGTTTGGAGAGTAGTAGATTTCCTTAGGAACTAAAAAGTAAGAGGTAACAGAATTTACTTCTGGGATCAAAGCCATGACCTTTGAAAGTATTTAATTCAACTAAAAAATGCAGGACTCTATTACCAGGGGGAAGGATAGTTGCCCATAGCATATTGCTAGAACACTAATCCTTCCTTGGGGCCAGATATAAAAATGAAAGTAGGTCACTTCATTTGGATGGGTACTAGTTTGTACATTATCCAATCAATTATCCTCTTATTAAATATTTCCAGAAAGTATGGCCTAAATGGGGTTTGTTCACAAATAACTGTTAATAATTTACTTGAGGCATCCATGAGATGTTTTAACTTGATTCTCTTATAGGTGTGGCAAACAGCAAGGAAACACGGTTCTCTTCTGTTGGAGGCAGAGCTCTTGGTTCTTGGCTAAGACTTGGGCACAATGAGTTTTCTGATTCTGTCCTTAGAATAATCTGTATGTGACCATAGAATCATAGAATGGTTTGGGTTGGAAAGGACCTTAAGACCATCTAGTTCCAATCCCCCTGCCGTGAACAGGGATGCCTCACCCTAGACTTTGTTGCCCAAGAGTCTCTCCAACTTGGCCTTGAATGCTACCATCCATGGGTTTAGTTTAAATCAGATCGTCCATCAGTGTTCCCCTTTCCTGGAGTTGTCAAGAGTTGTTAATAAACCAGTGTGTTTATTTACATAACAATTAGAGATGTGCAACGTGCTCTATTAAAAATATGTTTATTTTCAAACCTTCAGATGAAAAGTTCAAAGTATAGGTTTACTGGTTTTGTCTTGTCTATCTACTGACATAACAGAAACATGAAAAGCGAAAGGTGTATTCCTACTTCTTTATCAGCAATGTCAGTAAACATGTAGCTGATGTTCCTTCTGAACATTAAGAATGTCTTGAAACTGAAATGCTGACTTCATAGGCATCATAAGCACGTGTCTTTATGACCATGTAATGTAAAATGTGAATAATTTAAATTATTATTTATTCAAAACACTCTTATTCCTCAATGTTCAGCAGATCTGAATAAATGCATTGTGTTGAATAGCTCTTTGTTACTATAATCCTGCCTGTGAGAATTAAAACCCGGGGTGATTAGAGGAAAAAACATCATCCAAATAGTTGTGAAGAGAGTATCTCAGTCCTCACTGGAGTATATATATATTTGTAAAATAGTCTTCTTCAGAATGCATAATTTTATTTGTCTTTAAACCAATTAGATACCAGTTTTGTTAAACTACTTGGTGCAAAAACGGAGCTAGATTGGACTTGGAATCCAATATTTATTGAGCTATGTTGTCCTAATGTGCTTTTTGGTTGTGTTCCATCTACCCTATCCAAGGATGGTAGGTCAAACTATATTGGCTGTACCAATATAGCTATTGTGTTACATAGAGCTTCATGTACTCAGTCAATGCAGAGGATTTTAATTAAAACACTCTATAATGATTCTCTGGCCTCTGGAAGTCCATACATAATATAAGGTAAACTAGTGAAATAAAATGCACATTTCAAACATAGCTTCATAGTTTTGATAGTTGGTTTGGTTTGGTTGTTTTGTTTTTTTTTTGTCAAGAATGTTTTTTAATTCCGTCTTTTAGATATGTAATAGTGCTTAAATTTACCTCTCCTGTCATATTATCCTTCACTTGTAAAGATTCAATTTGCCTGGACCAGTTCCAAACTAAACCTTAATTTTACAGTCTCAACAGATGCTAATATTTGATTTTATTTTCAAATAAAAAACTTTCATTTGCAATTTCAGGGAACATCTATACCCAGGTTTAATATCTGAGTTTATACATTCAGAAGGAAGACTTGATGATAAGTATCTAAAATACTCTACTGAAACTGACAAATTCTTTGCAAAGTGAAGCTCTCAGTCATTCATGTCAGGTCAGAACTGTAAATACAATCTGCATTAGAAAAAAGAGGAGATCTGAAATGTTATTCATCAGTCTGTGACTGAAGACAGTCATCACTAATTTAAACTTGATGAAGGGGAGAGGAGGGTGGCAGAAAGGAGGACAAAAGAACATGGAGTCTACTGCAGACATTGTCTGTGTGACACATGAAGAAGAATTCCTGGAAAAGCCCCTGGACTAATGTGAATTTGGGCTCTGCCAGTGTAAATTTAGCTTACCTGTGAAATGCACTGCTTGCCAGACTAATCTTAAAATACGCAGCAAAACCAAAGGAAACCACATAAAATATACATGTAGGAGAGTAAAACATTTCATTTTCTCAATTTATCTACAGAACATCTTTCAGCCTGCTGTATGTCACTTTAGCCTTTCAAGGGCTATGATAGTAAAGCTATTTTTATTTGCTTCCCTCCCTTCATCCACTGCTTAAAATATCCCAGCTAGCAGAATACATTTGTGTTTTCTGCTCCACAGAACTTGATAAGAAAGTGTTCAGTGTGCAGAAGGTTCCCAGAACTTGCCCAGCCCTGCTTTGCACAAGAATCTGAAGTTTAGCACCAGAGGGGATTTACAACCAATATATTTGTTCTATTTTTGCCATGCTCCAAAGAAGATGAGAGTTTTTTAAACCAAAGAGAATGTTTAAAACATATTTTGGTACTATCACTCTGTTGTTTCCTTTCTATGGAAAATAACATCAACCCTGCACTTTGTTTTCCAGTCAGTGCCCAAAGGCACAATGTTCAATCTTCATCTGTTCCTTTCTATTTATGGCATGACCAAGGCTAATTAATGCTTTTAAACAACTTGTCAAATTGTTTCTAAATGTCACAAAAGATCTGTTCAGCTTATTGGAGCTTCATTTGGGATGTCTGATTTTTCCAAATGTGGAAGGCAAATTAAAAATTAATTCCACTGTATTATATCTACAGCAAAAGCAATTTTTTGGTAGATTTTCAACATTTTTCCATTGAATTAAGTAATTTAAATTAAAAACCAGATTTTAATTTAAACGAGGCCTTCATTTCTTAAATGGTGCACACAGACCCATTATCACATGTATTGCTTTTAAAAAGTTAACTTCACAGAACATGACACTCGCCACGTGGACTTTGGGACTTGCCAAGGGAGATGCAGGATGGGCCCCTGCTTTGAATGCCTGTGGAAACCGTATGAAATATTTGGAGGCTGTTTTGGGACATTGTGTAATCAATATGCCTGGAGTACAGAAAAATGCATGCTCAGTTTGAAGTGCCTTCATGTCTGATCTAACTATCCAGTTAGTTGAACTGATGAACTTCAGATTTCAGACTAAACTTTTGGAAGTTAGGAGTAGATAAGAAAAGAGCTGGTGCACTATGGTATCAACTTGTCTAACGTTAGAAAGATTTTTGCATCCAAACTGTCGTAGCAAGGTTATTGTTCATAATGCATAAATATGAACCACTTTGAAACAGGTGCATTGATATAAAATTACTCCTCAGGTAATATGAAGAGTCACAGCTTATTTAATACAACAGAAAAAAAACCTAATTGATAGCTCTTTATGGGTCGCGTGTGGCACCTAATTTCAGTTTATGTAAAGCAGAAAGTGGTATCTCCCAAGGGATGGGCAAAGGATATGAAAGTACGCTTTAGAACAGGGTAGCATTCACACTCACAGCTTAAAATATCCAACTTTTTGGCATTGCTTTACTTCAGTGAATAAACCTTTGTAGGAATGTAGCAGATTAAATCATGTTGAAAGACCCTGTATTAGACATTTTCCATTACTACATTGAATATATAGTTACTCGTAATGGCTCTGCTGCTGAGTGTTTGAATCTTCTTCATACAAAGTTTACGTGCACACATTCTCGTGGTATACTAACATATAACACTGTAAATGCCCAGTTGCTCAAAGGATATTCTTTGCTTTTCTCAGTCTCTACCATAAGCTGAGCTAAACTTTTACAACCGTGTAAGCAGGATCCATACATAGCCAATGTCACTTTGGCCATCTTGTACTGTGAATCGGAACATATTCCACTTGTTTTCTTTAATCTGCTATTCCATGGGAAAGAAATGTAAGGCCAGCAAAATAAAACAAACAAAAACTCTAGCATTTGCCTTTGAATGAAATTCTTGTGCTTTGTGTTTGGGAATTTTTCAGCCTTTCTGTTAGTGCCTCAGGAAGAAATATTTTGGCGTATGTATGAAATACAGAAGGATGTATTGTGAATATCAAATACTCTAAAAAGTCTTCACTAAATAACTGTCAGAGTCTACCAGAGGAGGAAATTGAGCCATGCCAAATCCTCCAGAAATAACAATCCTGATTTTAAAAGAAGTTCCTTTGCAGAAGAATACACTTTCAGAGATACAATCTGAAACTCCAGTAAGATACACTATTCTAACAAGAGCTTAAGCTATACTTTTCTCCAGTGCTATTTACATCTCCGTCAGGCTCAATTACGCAGTCATACTCAGGAACGTAATGTGAATCCTAACAGATGGCAGTTTGTGGTTTCATTGAGTCAATAACGTAGATGGTAACCTGAGGAGTTTTTTAAGAAAAAAAATCATGCTGCAAAGAATCTAAGACTGTCCTTGATTTACATCCAGCAATCTCATAAGCGAGATATTATAATGTATTTGGCATTTTCTATTTTTTAATTCAATTTCCTATCTTGCCTCTCATTAATATAATGTATGTATGCATATAAAAGAAAGATTTTATAGATTAAAATATACTTAGCTTCCAGCTATGCAAGCAGTGATTAGATGGCAAAGATAAAATGCAGTGTTATCAGAGCATGTGGTTTATAAATGTTAAAATGGCGAATTAGTGGGGTTTGGGTTTTTTAATTTATTGTCACCTTTCAAACCTATGGGTTCTGGCTGCTTCACCAGCACACAGTGGTGGTACTCAGTTTCGCTACAGCAGGTAAACCTTCACAGTTAGGATAGAGATGGTCTAAATTTTTACTGCTGCAGCTGTATTTTTTCACTGTAGGTGTTTGTAATTCAGCAGAAAAATCTGGTTCAGAAAATGCAAGATGGATTAAATCATTGCAAGAATGTAACCAGTCTAATAGCCCTCCATGCTCACTGCAGGTAATTGTATATTGGCATTGCACAATGCATGCATTATACTGAGAACATTATTAGAGGTCTTTAATGTAGAAGCATGAATTGAGTGCCTTGAGACCAAATGCAGCCGTGTTGCATTTCTCTTTTAAATGGCCATGGTAAATATATCATCTGAAAATACTTTACTGCTTTCTCATCTTGCCTTTAAAAACTGTTAGGAAAGGGCAGCTGCTACTGCTTTTCTGCAGAAGGATCAAGGATGGGTGTAGAAGAAAAAAACATCATGTTGTAATTAAGATAAGCTTTGTGGCTGTGGTGCCTTCCTAATACAATGGGGGAGAGATAGAAATCCAAGTAACTGTATTATTTGAATTACTCACTTACTCCCTTCATCATGAAGAACCTCCACAACAGCAGCGAGAACCATGCAGCTCTGAAAGTGCTTCTGGCTGCTGCATCAGTGTGACAAAGCTGAAGTTTGAACCAGGGACGGCAGCTGACATGAGGGAGAAAAAAAACAACAGTATTATAGTGTGGAAATTAGACTTCTATTCTCTCACTAGGAGGCCACCTTCTAAATTGCTTTCATCTGACTGAAGCAAAAAACTGAGTTATGGCAGATGAAGGGAAATCCTGGGAGGGACGTATTGTATGTTAAGGGCTTCTAAGGGTTTCATCTAAATACTCTTAGTCTGTAAGGTGCTTTGCCTAAAAACCTATTAATATAACTGCTTAGTTTGTCTTCTCTGGCTTGAAAATTAAACTGAGGTATTGCACATGGAGGTTGTGGCATTCACCTGAAGAAACAGTATTATGATAAGAAAATCTAGTACTGTCTAATGATAGCTGATTTTTTTTTTTCCTATTAATCTTAAACCAATCTGTAATCATGAATGGCTTAATACAGCACAGCACTCGCTGGTCTACTATTCAAAGAAAGATGTATAATATGTAACTGGAATAATTTAGCGAGATTGAAATTTTTATCCCATAAGACAGAATTTTGATTGCAGAACCTTTTCTTCCTGGAGATACACTGACACCACTGAGCTCAGCAGAACATTTTTAATGTAATTATGAAAAGATATTTTAAAAAAATCTTGTACACATCCTATTATTACTTTTAGGTTAATTTTGCTTATATCAAGCAAGGTTGGAAATTGTATAATTACGATTTTGGAATAAACAAACTTTTCTTACATACCAAAAGGGGGCACAGGAGTAAAGGGGAGGAGGTGTGGAACTAGATGATCTTTAAGGTTCCTTCCAACCCTAACCATTCTATGATCCTATGATTCTAATAGAGGAGACAGATTAAGCCCTTGTGGTATGAACTCCTGACATCTCTGTGACAAATGCTAAAGCTCACTTAGCTCTGATGTCTGTCCTTAATTATGTCTCCTTAATGGAGAGTGGGCACAGACTGACTGATGGAGCTGAATTATAAAATAAAGTTATATTCTGCAGCTGTCATGTCTGGAAGGAATAAAAAGTCATTTGATTTAAGTTAATGTATGCAAGAACACATAAAATTGTCCCTGTTTGTTTTGAGTTAGATTTTCTGAAAGGAGATAATTTGTACCACTTGCACACTTAGCTTACTTAGGCTTTGGCATTCTGAGTTATGCACTGTGTTCCTATAGATTGGTTTGCTACTTATTACTGGGATTACGTCACAGATGTGTTGGCTTTATCCATGTATCTTTTGGCTGAAGGAGGACATAACAGACCAGCCTTGGCCCTGAGTGATGATGACATTGCTCCTGACTTCTGAGCTGCAGCCTCTCAGGGACCCTGTAGTCCTTGCCCGTGCATGACAGTGGCTGGCAGTCCTCAGCGTGTGCTTGTGCCTTTGGATACTCTGTTAGCCCTTCATGGCTCAGGCCCTTCATGTTGGTGTATTTGTATAGTTAATTTGAACAGGCCTGGCCTAATGCTAGTCCTAACAGAAGCAGATTTAATTTTTTTTCTTTCCTTTTTTCTTTTTTTTTTTTTTATGCATGCAAGTGATGACTTTATTTATCCTCTGTACATGACTTCCAGGTAACTGCTGTTTCATATAGCCACGTGAAAGTCATTAAATGAGAGCTGCCTTCTATCTTCGACTCTTTCAAAAGATTATCCGAGTTCTTTCCAGCTCTTGCTAGCAATTTATAAATGGTCTTAGGAGCAGAACTGTAACTGGAAAGTTTTATAACCATAGGCCATGCTAGCATTGTTACTGAAGAGTTATGTCAGTACTGAAAGCTCTAGGTGAAAGCTGCATTTTGTAACAAATCAGTCTGACTTTCTGCTGCCGATCTTTATGTAGGCCATTGCACTTAATATCCACCTAACTTCCAACTGCGTTAGCTCATCTTGTAGTGGAAACAGTAGCTAAAGGCATTTATTTCCATAAATCATGGATGACAACAGGTTGTCAGAGCCAAGGAGAAAACTGCTTACTTACACTCACCTGTGAATGTTGTCTTTTCTGACATGACACTATTTCACTGAAGCTTTCCTGGAGCAAGTAGCTTGTTTGTGCAGTCTTTTAATACTATCATAACTCTCAATGAAATCATACATTCTGTCTCACTTAGAGAAATTTTCCTGAAGGAGATAAACATCCTCATCCTTTTGCACTTCAGCGGTGGGCAATATGTTCCTTTTTTTTTTTTTTTTAATAACTGTACAGATCTGTATTAGCAGAGTTTGACCCTTTGGAATGTACTTTGAGGTTATGGCAAGGCAGCTGGGAGCAGAATTTAGCATGCTGGATCCAGGTAATGAAAAAAGAATAGCAAACCAGATAAGTGACTGATTTACCACACTGATCCAGCAAAGCATTTCTCATGATAGGCTAGTGATAAACAAGTGGAAATGTCATTGACTTTGCAAAAGAGTAAAATTGAACAACGAAATAAATGAAGCACATCTTGTAAATGCATTTGCTATTGTATTTTTACAGTATAGTTGAATTACCCATGGGTATTACAGCCCTCTAAGTTTTTTGTGAAGTTAGAGATGGGGCTTTCCTAAAAAATGTATCTGTGACATTCAGAAGTTTGTTACTCAACAAAACACAAGCTTTTGCTTTTTTTCAGGCTTCATTTCTTGGTACTTGATTTTCTGCCCAATTCAAATTAAATAGCATAGCATTTAACAATGGGTGAAATCTCTTTTCACTTACATGATCCTTAGAGATCCTTAGTTGCTTTTGTTTGTTTTTAGAGGAATTCACCTTTAGGCAGCCTCAGGCTTTGGTAATGTCAGCCTGAATGTTCTAGGTATTGAAAAAAGAATTTGGAAAATGAATTCATGTGAAAATGTTAAAATAATTATTATTTCTACCTCTGTTGGTTATGCTATTTTAATTAATTAAATACTACTGATATTTTCACGGGTCGGTGGAAAACTACAATCATATTACACAGGGTAAGGCAAAAGTTGGATGAAACTCTTCAGACACAGTTTATGAGTTATCTATTTTTAAAGACTTTGAAATTAAAAGGAAGGTATATGTCCTCACATCTGTCTAGCAGGAAAGGGCTTTACTATACTGTAGTCCTACTGCCAGATTAAGAGAAACATTAAATAAAGCAAGAGGTGGATCTGACAATCATAGAATCACAGAATGGTTTGGGTTGGAAAAGACTTTAAGATCATCCAGTTCCACCTCACACTAGACCGTGTCACCCAAGGCTTTGTCCCGCCTGGCCTTGAACACTTGCCAGAAATGGAGCATTTACCTCTTCTCTTGGGAGTCTGTTCCAGTGCCTCACCACCCTCACAGTGATTCACATCTCACACCTCACAATGACTGAGATCTCTAAAATATGTATTTATTTATATGACAATTAAAGTAAACTAGGATCAGCTGTTTACTCCTTTACTCCTATATTGAAAAAAACCAACAAACCAAAAAACAAAAACTACATATGAGGAAAGAAAAGAACAGAGCAGACAGAGAAGTTGCAAACGATATACAAAAATAACTGAGCATTGTTTTATATATAATGCTTATTCCTAAAGACCTAATTAACTCTTCGGTAATCATCCATCGTGGGTAAATTTGCCAAGTAGCAATCAGTGATTAGCAAATATAAAATAAAATAAACAGCTTGAATTCCTTTAGCAAATGAACTCAAAGGTGTTATATCCCCTTATGTGTATTGACTTCAAAAGCATTGCATTCACACAGCACTGCAGAAAGCACCTTGCAGTTACAGTTAGTCTTTTGATATCTTACTGGGAAGCTTAGCAACAGAACAGCACATGTGGGGGATAACAAATATTCTCTGTCTTAACAGATGCTGGTTAAGTGTCAGTCCCCAGCCAAAACCAAATCTTGATGGTGTGTCACTGTTAGGTTACTGAGAATTACTGCTACAAATGAATGCCACCAGGATAGTAATCAGATTTTCTCTCTGGTTTGAATTTACCTCAGCACTCACTCATACCTGAATAAACAGCGTCTAAACAGGATTGTTGAGGATTTACAATTCCCATGTATTTTGTATGAAATTTGTATCATATGGAGCAGGAAAAAATGTGGTTGATTCACTTCCCAGTCATGCCAATTAGCACTAAATCCCTGTGCAGACCTGGATTTCCTAAGAAATGGAGATCACCACTCACTCTTATATTTACAGTAATGAGCTGGACAGTTTGGTTGTGCTTTCACAGTGGATGTGTTAGGCAAGTCATTCTTTCTCCCCGTCAGAAGCATTTGGGAGTAGAAAAGCTTTTGGAGTAGAAAAAACTCATGTTTGAAAATTTTTAGTTCCCTGGGTAAAAATTTCCAGAGTCCCACACTAAAAGCAAGCCTCTTTGAAACTTTGATGCTAACTTTAAGATAGTCTCTAAAAATAAGATTCTCACTTCAATAGCACTGCTGTACCATTGACAACTACTGAGCCTCATCAAATCATGATGGACCCTCAGCTTGCCAAAGAACTAATGCTAATATGTTGCCTAATGGCAGGTTATCAGCAATGAGTAGAGTATGCAAACACATCTTCATTCCTGCTGTTGCTTAATCTTTTATGGTCTAAAGGCGGTCAGGATTCCTACAAATACCATTGCTCATTCTCTCACATGAAAGCAAATAGCTCAGGCTGCCACCTGAGCAAAATCAGTGCTTGCTTCTATTCATACGTAGAATTATGTATGAGGTAAATCTTACTACAAAGGTAAATCTTACTACAAGTTTAACAGTGCGCATGCCTTATTCTAATGTACAAAGTTCAAGGAGTCCTTAACCATTATCCCCCAAGTGGTAAGAAGCATCAAAACGAACCCCAGTTTGTGACCCAATAGCAAAGAATAAAAGATTCATAGACCTATTTCCGTTGTGCTATTTCAGGCAGCGATCATTTGCTATTATAAACCCACTCTCCACCACTTTATCATAAAAACGAGTTGCACAGCATGGTCATCTCACATGCAGAGATCAAAGATGTGATTTCCATGAGTAAGGCTATGACTAATGCTTCAAGTCACAAGTATTCCCATGATCTGTTTTGGCTTGGATATCTTGACAGAATAAAAATGAAATAACAATGGTAATACTTAGTGCTGGAGTGCCACATTATTTAAGGGACTTCTTGACTTAATATTGTACTTGTTGACTAACAAAGTCTGTATATATCTTTAAAATGGGAGGCAAACATCTTACATATTTTGTTACATATTTTAGCGCTTTTTTTTTATTATTATTTGAGAGTTCAGGTATTGCCAATGTATTTGGAGACAGTGGGGCCAGGGAATCCAAATTAATATTTGTACTATGAACACTCCAAGCCTCAACTAAATGTCATTCCTCTATTAAGTAGATAGTGGAAACTAAGCAACTGTAGTGCAAATTGTGAGTCCTTAAAACTTGTGCATTAACAGAGCCTATTTTGCTGCTTTATCTACAGACCAAAGCCCATCTGTGGGCACATAATGTTAGCACTTCTGTGGGGTTTTTCTGTTGCTAGGTGTCCTGTTTTTTTTTTGACAAAGCAACTTCTGATATTTGTAGTAATATTGTTGACAGAGATTTTGCAATGCAGAGTGAATTGCAGGGTGTCTGTCCTAAGTTGTAGTGTGTACTGTGATAACTGTGCTTTGAGACCCATGTCCTCAGTAAGCCCTGACTGTCAGCCACTCATATCTTTAGGGGCCACACATCAAAGCCAAGTAAAGAGAGAAATGTCTTGTATTTCACATCTGGGTTTCCTATAGAGGGACCTAGGACTGGAAACAGGAGTGAACTAACATGTAATTGGCATATCTGTGCTCTGAGAGTGGAGGTGCCCCTTGGTTTTATTATGTTAGCATACATATATGCTATGTTAGCATAAGAAAACCAAAGGGCACCTGAACTGTCTCTGTCTATATATATACAGATGAAGATATATGTATATAGAGACATGATAGATTAGTGACTAGTGCCTCCTAGAATACTAATGTCAATTATGTTGTGTCTATCTCTCCCTGAATTTCTGGGAGTGTCATGTACAGAGAAAATGCTTCCCTTTTTGCTTTCCTTCTACCTGAGCTTCAATGGTTTTATGGTTTGAATGAAGGAAAGATTTTAGACTAAGAGATGTGTACATATTGAACAGGGAATCTAAGCTTTTTCATTTGAACTCGATGATTTTAAGGGTGTTTTTCAACTTAAATGATCCTATGATTCATGAATGTTTCTGGCATGTGTCCAGTACTATCTGTGTGCATCTATGATGGCAAAGTGAGTGGATAATAATTGTTGTCCTGTGGAATATTAGTGCAGAGAAATGTTTTGATATGGTGCTTTTAGGTCCATTTCAAAACATTTTGTATCAATATGGCAGTATTATTGTCAAAGGGCAATATACAGAAAAAGATACTATTCACCTTCCAAGAAAGCAAGTGTTGGCTACAAAAAGAGCAAATATATGCCATTTATGTACTGTTATAGCTTATTTCTAAAGTGCAGAACCCAAGTGAGAGACAGTGCGACAAACCTCCTTGGTCGTGTTCTGATTTCGAGTTCAGCCTCTTGGCTGCAGCCTTTATGGAGAGCATGGAAGGCAATGCCCACAGCTCTTTCTCAGACTACAATAAACTTGCACTAGAAATGAGGCTTTTGCTATCCCAGAGGAAAGAAGCTTTTCTGAATACTCAAGTGAATGCAGTGCCATCTGTGTTGTGATCAGACAGCTGCAGGTAAAATAAAGTCGCAAGAGTAAATGAAAAATACAGTAGAAATGCACTGTGCTGCTGAAATCTCTACAGATGCTTGAGGGAAATAGCTTAGTGCTAGCTGGATGGATAAACCAAAATGTAATTTTCATTACAAGAGCATAAGAATGTCTGCTGCTTCTGGTTACTATGCAAGCAGATACTGTACAAGTAGGTGGGGGAAGGGACAGAAGGCAGAAAGATTGGCCAGGTGTTCATTAGTCTATCATAAATTGTCTTGACAGGCAGGGGAGGGAACAGCAGAGCTGCATAGTCAGCATCCATGTGGTACATGGACGGTGGTACTCTTCTCTTTTTGTACCTTCAGCCAGTGGTAAGGCACGGAGACATGGAAATCCAAACCAGAGATTTTCCAGAGGTTTTTGTGCCATGTGGTTTTGGCAGGGTTTGAGTTAACTGAGCTCTTAACTGTGACTTCCTTTATCTGCTTCCCTAACTGAGCTTAACTATTGTTAAGGTAAAGGTCTGTGCACACAAGAGGCCAAGAAGAGATATTCCTCTTGAATGAATTCTACCCTGCCAAAAGCTCTGCAGGAGTTTGGTTCTACACATTCTCTTCAGCAGATGCACATCTCCCATTTTCCCATGTGAACAGTTAATGGCCAGCTGAGCATGAGAGAAGTGTCTGAAGTTACAGAGATACACCCCATAATTCCTAGCAGAATGTCAGCTATAGTTTTTTCTGCTTTCTCTTATCAGTATGCCACAATACTTATTTGTAAGAAAATGGCCTAAGTCCAAAGAAGAGATTATTTTTCTTTTTCCTTTTAATCTTTTTCCCATATTCTTTTTTTCCTTGAGCTTTTACAGTGCTGTGTGTGGTAGTTTGACATTGCAAATCATAGAATCATAGAATAATTAGGGTTGGAAAGGACCTTAAGATCATCTAGTTCCAATCCCCCTGCCATGGGCAG
>JANHGB010045883.1:51500-79321 GCA_026283785.1 Coracopsis vasa | reverse complement strand
TCATGACCTGTGAAGAGATGTCCTGGTTCAAACGTCAGGGTTTTGTTATACTTTGTTTAGTCAGTGCAAAAAAATCTGAACTTGAACGTACCCATACCTTCAAGGCTCAAAATCAATCCCAAAAACTTTTCAACTGGAAACGTCAGAAAGCCACTGCTTGTGGATGCTTTACGCACCAAGTTCAGCTCCCCTCTACTCTGCCATGGGGAGATATGCTGAAGAAAGAAAAATGTCATCTGGTGCCAGCAGGAAAACACCTTCAGTCTTCCTGTCTGGAGAACTATACTCTCCAAGGGGTGTAAACATTATACAGTGAGAAATCCATGATAAGCCACTGACTGAAGCAGCAGAACAGCTTCTATTCTACAGTTTGGAAATCTAGTAGGAGAAAATGGAAAACAGTATGATTGACTATTTCAGAATCCTGAAAAAATATTCTGGATTTCATGGAGCCTAAATTACACAAGGGTGTGTTCATCTCTCAGTAATTTTTTCCTTCTCCTCTGAAAGGCTGCACCAATTTACTAAGGCTGCTTATTTACTAAGTTACAGGAAGCCCTGCATACCACATCCCACGCCAATGACCTGATCCAAAGCCCCTCAAGGAAAGTAAGACTTCCACTGACGTCAGCACCTTTGGATGCAGTTGAAAGGAATTTTGTTGGTTTAGGGTTTTGTTTTTTTTTCTCCAAAGAAACATGCTGACAAACTTGGCACATTCATAGCATGAAATCCAGTAGGACATTAATGGATAGTATAACTGTACCAGGGTAGAGGCAGGAGGATTAAGATAGTCCTAGTATGGCAACTCTGATCTTCTGTCCCCAGCTAGCTGTGTCACCAGCTGCAGAAATGGTATTGGTGGTGGGTACTGCTACTAGAAGAAAGCCCCTGCCAGATGCCTGCTTGCCCACCATTTCCTCCCCTCCTGGGAGGGGCAGCTGGGTTTGACCTTCAGACTTTCCAAGGGATAGTGCCACATACCAGGCTGACACAGAAGCACAGCTCTGAACTGGATGGAATCCATTGGATCCAGTTCGTGAATGGAATCTGCCCCTGTAAATCAAACAAGTCATTCTGACTATGCCTACTATCCCTCTTGCCTTTCCCTACTGCTAGTAGATAGTTTCAGTCAATATAACATTTCTTTTTCCTTTAATTCATCACTTACTTGACCTCTGAAAACCACAAATGGAAAAAGGTATTGGAACCATTTAATGTTTCCAGCAATACAGCTTCCTGGACCAACTTCTACTGAACAACCAAGAGGAAGGGGAAGGTTTAAAACATTTCAGTGCTTAGAATCGGGGAATATTATAAGATCCTGACAGTATGAATCGGGCTTCTGAGCTGTAAATACTGGATATTTGACATGCTCATGAGAACCCTAAAAATAAATTAACTTCAATTTTAAAAACCTTTGTATCCCTGAAGGCCAGCTCACCACCAGGACTATAGTTTGTTATCTCAGCAGTTAACAAACAGTGGGAGCCACACAGCCTGGAATGATCATGAAAGTAGCTGTAGCCATTCTGTTACAACAAGAGGGGAATCAGGGATAATTACAGGCTGAAGGAGTTGCATAATACAGCATGCGTCCTCAGCAGTACATTGTGCCCTGATTACCACCGCAGAAGCTAGGGCTGAACTGATATTACATTTTTAAATTCAGATGTCTTTATTCTGTCTCTTAGAATGTGAGGCAGGAACAACCAATTCCAGAGATGAAAAAAATTGGTCAGGGGATTGGAAAGAATTGTATTGTCTTCTGGCTGGCAGTCTGACTGCTGCTGATTTCTGTGAAGTGCTGTGTCTAATAAATAGGTGAAAAGGCCTTTGAGCAGGCTAGATTCCCCTCCTAAGCTCTTCATTAGAAGGTTTAAATTTCAGGACACCACTTTCCTCCAATTATCACAAGGGATCAGGAAACCTATTTCCAGTGACTGCTGCCCAAGAGGTAAATAATGCCAGGTCCTGGCAAAAGAGAAAGGACAAAAAGATGAACAGCTACTAATTCTGATGCTTAAAGGCTGCAAAAGGATGGATTTTAAAAGGAACGCAACCTGCTACGTATTCACATGTCCAAGTAGGGCTTGGGTTCAGTTGCAGATCTTCAAAAAGAATATTTTCAATCATGTCTTTACAGGGTCTCTGAACTTTTTAGCCTACTCCCCAAATGATTTTTTTATTCTCTTCTTCTAGAGAGGTTACTCCTTGCTGAGCATCCTATGATCTGTCTCTTCTGGCACCTTCCCCATCATCAGCCTAAACAGTTTGTCAAAGCCATTTTAGTTTGGTTTTGACATAATTTCTCACTGCACTACATTGCAAATGGATTAAACCAATTTATCCTCTTCTTATGTTAGCAAATAATTTTTCGTGAAGTGGCTTCCTTCAAAAACATTCTCTTTTTTCACATTCTGCTGTATGTAAAATGCCCACAGAGCTTCTTCCAGAACTCATTATTTATCATGTCTGATGCAAAGATCAAAGGCATAAACGACAGATAAAGCTGTATTTTCCTCAGAAGTAGACATTAAGATATCCCATCAATGATTTGTCACAGGCATGCAGGTATATTTGTATATTCATATTCAAGTATATATATACATATATTAGTGCTCACTTCATATTTCTGCTCTTCTGAATGAAAATATGAGGTACCATTTCAAGTCGATTTCACTGGATGAAGGTACCTGTGTACTTGTACAGTGCTGAAGCATCTATTTATGATCACAGACACCTAAGTGCTGCCAAAACATCACACAAACCTAAATCTGGCCAAATACTTTCACTGGGCAAGTGTGCCAAGAGGTCACAATCAGAAACATGAGTCATTGAATCAGTTGCCCCTACATAAAGGAAAACCCCTTGATACTTTATCACTCCTTACCCTACCAGTGAGCAGCCTGGGGGTGTACAAGGAGTTGGGAGGGAACATAGGCAGGACTGCTGACCCCTACTCAAGAACTATTCCATACACCCTTCCAGCTGGGGCAAGGAGAAGGAAGGGTGGGGGGACATTTGGAGTTAGGACACTTCTCTTCCTAAGTAACTGTCACAGGTGATGGAGGCCTTGCCTTTGTAGAGATGGCTGAACACCTGCCTGACAGTGGGAAGTGGTTAATGAATTCCTTGGTTTGCTTTGCTCGTGCGCGGCTTTCACTTTACTTATTAAACTGTCTTTATCTCAATCCACATGTTTTCTCTCTCACTTTTCCAATTCTTTCCCCCACCCTGTTGGGGTTGGACTGAGAGAGTGGCTGCATGGATCTTAGTTGCCAGCTGGGGTTAAACCACGACAGTGACAATAAACCAAATATTTATATTGGTAAATTTTTTGGCTTTTACTAATATTTTAAGGGGCTGTGGTTTTGGGTTGTTTATTTGTTTTTATTGGCTTGGTTTTTTTTTTAATGTGTGGTTTGTTTTTTCCTTTTTAATCACACAGTATTAACTAATATTCATTTCAAAATAAGTGACCTGACTATGTATTGTGTATGGTATTCAGGTTGATATATACGGTACAGAAGTTTAATTTTCATTCTGAATTAATTAAGAATTAATGACTACTTAGAGTGTTAGTCATGTCTTGAAATGCTATTTTTCTCAAAGGAAGGCAGTGGCAGAATTAGTCAACTCTGAGTAGTACAATTAGATGCAGCTCCACGAAAAGCATGAAGAGTTCAGCACATTAAAGGATATTATTTTTCTGAGCATGTTATGTGCAGCGAATGAACCTTTTGTATGTCTGCAAACCATTTAAAATTAATTTATTTTTCATTCAGTCTTACATATTGTATTAGAACTTCAGCTGTCCAAGTATCCTTCATTCTTCAGTCATTAAAATTAATATATTAGCATACTCTGAAGTAGAGCTGGACCCACAGTTCAAATAGCTTTCAGCACACCAGAATGTTCTTAAGGGATGCAGAACCCTTCAGTCATCATTTCTCCAATTTGCTACCAAATGTTATATCATTTTTCCCTTCCTTTTCTCTATGGAAGGATAATAAGCAACAAGGAGGCAGTAAGGAATTTTAAAAAGAAGCCTGGTTTGGCAACAAAGAGTATGTTTATTGCTCAGTTTATGGTAGCCTGAGGTTTGAAGAGACTGTACAGCACTCCTTTGTGGGTATATTTTGTGGGCTGGCAGCTGAACAGCATGAAAAGGAACTTTCATGCTAGATGAGAAACCTGCACCCGGGAACTCACCCACAAGACAACCCATCTTCCTTAGGTAAGGGTCCATTGCAAGTAAGTATAAAAAGCTGAGATCCCAAGAACAACATTATTCCTGATGCATTCTCCACTGAGGATTATTAAGCAATGACAGTCTGCTTGTCATCCAGGGTTAAATGCATCCCATGGAGAGGAATTACACAGGCCCATATGCCACATTGCTAGAGCCAAGCAAATATTTTTCTGAAATATTTTATTCACAAAAAGGACTTATTTCTCAACTGAAATAATTGCAAATACAGATCAAATTCATTGAATTGCCTCAGAGGTTTAATAAAAGAAGGGAAAACAAGCTTCTAAAAATAATATCTGTGCATATTTTAATTGTGTGGTTTGAAACAACAAGTCTCATCTTTCTGTTTTGTATCAAAATTATTTCTTTTACATTTGGCATAAGAACATAGTCTAACAGAAGATCTCCATAAGCAGAAACCTTCTCTCCCTACATTTTGTGCCAAAGTTTAATTTCACACAAAATTAATTTCTGAGGTTTGTGGAAAAAGGAGTCATCTACATTGAAAAATACAGTTACAAGATCCCAATGTTTTGGGCCTGATCCCAATTTAGGTAAGTGGGAAAAAAGATATTGTCAAGTGAAAACTGCAAGGCTAGGCCAATATTTATGAACTGTGAAACCAAGGTGCTAAACCATACATGTCTTGGACAGATGACAGTGTGAGAAGAGCAGAAAGTGCAAGAATGTCTGCTGATGTCCTACAAGAAACAAGATCACCACTTTTCAAAAGCTCAGAAATTTCCCAAGCCAGCAAGACAATTCCCATATTAAAAATTAAGAATGTTATTCCACATATTAAGGCTTAAATTTGCTAAAGCTAGGAATTGGATTTGGGCTAATGTAATCTAAAACAATGGGAATATAGAAATTATGCACAGAAAACAATGCCAAGACACAATCATAATAGAGTTCAAAACCTTCCAGGAGATGAACAGATGATGCCAGTCACCATTGGAACAAAGGAAAAAAAGGAGATGAAATTTGAGGGGAACAAACACTTTTACAGCCCCAGCTAAATAAAATCTCTAACTCTCCTACAGTGCATTAATGTTTATTGAGCAACAGAAATACAAAGAAAAATGAGACAGCAACATTATAGCCACCCACAGTCTTCCTCAGGTTATGCTTGTAGGGATAAAAGATGAAGTGGTTTAATACCTTCTAACAAGATTGAATCATACCACCTCTTCTCATCTGTGGCCTTCATACTGGCACAATGTGAACATCCTCACTTGAACAGACTTAAGGATACCTACACTGTCACAACTTCCCATTGTGTGAGCAGAACATTTGGAAGGAAATCAAAAATATTTCTGCATCAGACAGGCAATGTATCTGGGATCTCACCTACTGAGTATCCTAAACCACTGTACCTATAAAGCAGATTATGTGACGCATAAGCCAGGGAGAGCACAGATCCAAATCTACCAAATGAGAGGGAGAGCACTTCCTACCCTATAAACCCATCATAGGGCTCACTGGGAGGCCAAAAAACTCATGTTACTGAAGTGATATCCTACATCTCACCCTTCCCTCCCTGGTTATCCCACCTCAGCTGTGCAACTCGTCTCTTCAATGTCTATGAATTCCAACATGGAAGGGCAGTTCAGCTTCTGCTGCCAGTGTGGTCACTAGACAAGGCCAGGGCCCTGGGCACATATACAGTTTTCAAATACAGATGTGGAAGCAAGCAGGGACATAGCCACAAGCAGACTGTTATAAACGGGGAATTTATGACAGTCACCCTTATTAGCAAGTGGATCCCCAAAAGCTAGTAATACCTATTCTACTGTATCATTTTATCCAGGCCAATCCTGCAGCTGGAAGTCAGCAGGGAAGATGCCTGCAGATCTCATTTTAATTAGTACTTAGAAAGTGCAGAAACACTGACGAGATCACTACCTTTGTTCCATCCTGCTGTGCATGTGAATAGAAATTTTGTCCTCCTCTGCCACACCATCTTTCTTCAAGATCCCCTGCTTATTCCATACAAAGGGTAGGAACCATTCCCAGAAAGAGCAACTCACTGCTTCCCTTAGATATCCTCACTTGGAAAAATTTCTCAGCCTTCTCCATCTCTGTCGAGGCTGAGCTCTGACAATAGCATTACTTGTTTTCTTGCACATTTTACTAGAATATGGGATATCACACAAGATTTGCATGATTCATGAGCACATATCCTCACTTTTATGAGCAGCACTATATTGTTCTCATTTTATACATGCAAAACTGAGATGCAATGGGATTTAAAAAAAAAAAAAAAAGACCCCTTGTTCACCCACATTTTTAGGATAATTATTTTCCACACATATGAAACTGGGACAGGGCCTTGAAAACTGAGCCTTTCGGTGCCTAGTAGCAGAAGGCTCAGCATTTTAAGAGCCTTTGACCTCAGCAGCCCAAGTTTTGCCAAAACCTCCTACACATCAGTAAAGCTGCCTCCACAGCAGAGACATGAGGTTGACTGCCAGGAACACAAAGGACCAGCCTCCATGGAGCTTAGGTGCACAGAGGAGGTCTTGGCATATTCTCAGTTTGGATTTTGGGCAGACTGGAAACGCATCTCCAGAAGGTAGCCCTACGGTCTTCACTCAGCGTGAAGGATGTGTATGAATGAGAAGTTTGGTGTTCCTAAGTTGGGCAGCCCTTCCTCCCAGAAAGGTCAAGCTGTGATGTCTTTACATTGTCACTTGAATTATTTCTGCAAGATTGTCAGCTAGATATTATTAGCTATCGACAGAGCAAATCCAGTCCTTCACTTACTAGTGACAGCACCCAAGTGAATAGCATTGAGGTCTTTGCTGTGTGAGATCTTGAGTGTATTTTCTAATTTCAGCCCAAGTGATTAAAATCTGGTATGATTAAAAAGATCAAAAGCTGTAAACAACTGCAGTCAGCCTCTCTCCTCATAGAAAGTCAGCAAATACTGAAAGATGTATGTTCCATTTTGGGTCCTAAAATAAAGACCAGTACAAGGCTTGTGATTTAAAAGGCGTCATGTTTGCCTCATTCAAATTTTCCCTCCTCAGACCTACTCACTGATAATTTGGCAACTATTCTGAAAATGCATCCAGAAAGAGCTAGAAGCAGTCATATAAGCAAGCAGATACATTGCCAGATTTTGGTGTGAACAGTACTTGTCTTTCTCATCCATGACAGAGAAGATAACCTACAGAGAATGATAGAGGAAACAAAAGTACGAGGTAGGGAACAATGCTTTGCACTGTGTTTTCTTTTTCTTCCTTTCCTTGTTCCCTGCTTTCACATAAAAATGATGATATGCACACATAGAAGTCCAGTTTGGTATATCCAGCCCCAGAAATCCTCGTACATATCAGCAGAACTTGCTTGCTTTCAGCACAGCAAGAGCCAGTTTCTATCAGTTGAAGTGTCTTAATTAGATGAACATAAGTACAGGCTTTTTTAGCACATGAAGAAACAACTAGAGCAGCAGATATCTGATGAAACTCCTCTAAAATAATCAATGTTCATCAGTGTAATATATTAAAAAAAAAAAAAAATGGGAGGCGGAGGAGAAAATTAAGCCAAATCATCAAAAGGGTGATCAGGCATTGGAAAAGGCTTCTCAGGGAAGCAGTGGAATCATAGTCCCTGGAAGTGTTCAAAAACAGTGTAGATGAGGCCCTAGTGACATAGTTTAGTAGTGGCCTAGGCAGTCCTGGGGGTAACAACAGAACTTGATGATCTTAAAGGTCTTTTCCAACCTAGTTGATTCTATGATTCTAGGAAACATTTCTCAGTTTTTAAGTGTATCCATATTCAATTCAGATGGTTTCAGAAACATTGTTATCAGTTGATCAACATAATCTGCAAGTGAAAGTCTAAATATGTACAGAAAATGCTATAGTTCCCTCTAGATTTGCTTAACCTGGAATGTAATGCAGTCATTACTGGGACAGATGGCCAGGTGACATCAGTTTTGGATTACTTTGTTTCCTGGAATGGCATTTTACCAATATATGCAAGTATGTTGTCCCACCATTTGGCCACCCTCCCAATTTTCCAGTATCAATGACTTAAAACTCTTCTAAGAAGCATGTTATTATGTGAAATCCTTGGCCTTTATATTTGAAGAAAGTAAGTTTTAGTCATTAAGATCAGACACAAAAGCACGAGAACATGTAAGGTACTGAAATAAAGTCCACCTTCACTGAGGGCTTTTCATTTAACATAACCTTCAACCCAGTCCTGTTTTGTATTTTCCTGACCAGTCCTGATTCCCAGTAAAACACCTTTATTTTCCATCAGGGAACTGTCAAATAAAATGCACCCCCAAACTGAAATTTTGATAGAGCTAATTTTAAAAAAACAAGATCAATTTTAATAATACCTCATATGCTTTAACTGCAGTGGAAACTGACAAAAACAGTCTTTAGCCATGGCTGCAGTTCAGACACAGAACTGTAGCAAAGGTAATGCAAACCAGATGATACGAAACAGTAATATGTAAATAGCAATAACATGAACAGTGATTTACACTGTGCATTGAGAGAAATGTAAGCAACAAGACAAGTCCACTGTATTTTTGGAATTTTTCTAGCTTTACCTTCATGTTTTATTGTCAAAGGATACGGCATCTGTGATGTGAAGATTTTAACCAACCAATGTGTCACAATAAGCCATGGGGTTTTGAATAGAGCATTTTTAATAATTTTTAGCTGATCAATATATACAAATTAAAATAACAATCTGTTGTTGCTGAGTATATTTATATTGATGTCAATACTAGAGGGCTTCAGGTTTATAATCCTTTAACACATACAGCTCTATATTGCTTGATTATGCAACTTTGTAAAACTACAAATATGCAGGAAAGTTGACATTAATTTGGAAAGTAATTTGGAATCTAATTCTTTCAGAAAATTTATTCCCAAAAAAATGAGTCCCACAGCTTCAAATATCTAAAAACTTCAGTGTCTTTTCATTCCCTGAGCCAGCTCATTTGAAACGTTTCCTTTAAAGACATGTATATTGGCATCGACTCCTCTGAAATTAATTTTAATTAGGTCAGAAATAGACCTATTGCCTATTAAAAAAAAATCTTCCATAGATCGGTGGATAGCTCATGGTCATTGGAAAATATTTCTCCATCCCACTTTCCCACTTAATCCTGCTCTGTTTGGGGTTGTCTACTTCAGAGAGAAAAAAGAAAAAAAAAACCAACCAACCAAACCAAAACAAACAAAAAACACACCCCACACAAAACACACCATGGAAAATAGAAATGAGACAGGTAAACTTCCCCGCACCCCATAATTTTGCATGACTGTGGACTTCAGATACCAAGACCCAATTCGTTTAGGCCTTAGATCAAGTAGTAAGAATTTTTTTCAACAAAAACCAAACACTATTGGAAAGGGCCATAGCAACGGACTGTTCAACTGTTATCCAAACTCCTGATTTCTTCTGAATTTAAAGTCGATGAGAATCTGTCCTAGAATGAACAATAAATCATTCGTTAATTTCTTTCAAATAAGAATCACAATATCTCACAGGATAAGCTTGTTTAAAATCCTATTAATTTTACTCTTACTAAAAAGCTATTTTCAGTCATCTTATTCAATGTATTTCCAGTTCTGTGTGGATCTCAGCAGCCACTGAAATCATGATACCTTTCTCTTTCTTTGGAGTCAGGAAGCTGAAGACATCCTTGGCATCTGACACTGGATTACATGTTACCAGCACGTTGCTTGGACTCAAATTTCATCTAGCTGCCTCGAACAATGATGATGTGGATACATGCATTATTTTAACTCTGTCTTCTTAGCAGCCTTGTATTGGTGATTATTTTTTCAGAGACACAATACCTGGAAATATGCTGGATTTTCCTGATAATACATTAGAATAAATTTGCCTGGAAAAGTAGTACTAAAGTTTCCAAACTAAGCTGATAGCTATCACATAATCTAGGCCAGAGTTTACATCTGGGCTAGACCAGCCAAGTGATATTTAAATCTAAAAATATATGACAATTTATATCAGTTGAGAATCAAAGCAGCTGTTTCTAATGGGATTTCATTCAAAGCAATTAGAAAACAAAGTTGGAAACCCTATCATCTCGTTAGTTTTCCAAGGCCTATTATCTAGGCTGTGTATTGCTTCTAGGGAAATGGGGATCTTCTCCAATTACTCATTCTTAATTCATATGCCAGGCTCCCCAGGCTTCTCCCTCCACGACTGCACATGACACAGAAAGAAGCAGCTGCATCACCTAGTGGCTAAAGCAAAGCCTTCAGAGGAACAAGGACACTTGTGAGAATGGGGCTGCTTCTCCCAGCTCTTCAGTCTCCCACATTTACAATGCACAAAATTAATTGCATGCAATATGCAGAAACTTTATTGTGCATATTTTATTTCGAGAACTAGTGCTTGAATATGTAAATATAAATTAGCTTCTCAATGGGGACTACCTTCTTTTCCCAGGTGTAAGAGAGAGGGAGCCATCACACAAGAACGGACAGAGGTAGGTCATTCACAGAACTGCAATTAAAGGCTTCACCTCCTGACCTCTGGGCATGGCCTAAGCCACTGGAACAGAAGATAAACATTTCTTCTCTCAAGCCCAGCCCAACTACTACTAAGTCTCACATGCTCTTCACCTGGTCCACAAAACTTGTGTGACTTCACTGTACGCGAATTGTACTGAAATCTGCCATCTGAATCAACTTGAATAGGAGTCACTACAGAAGTGGGATGGAGCATTATTTTGAATGCAGTTAAAAGACAGGCTTTTTTTTCCCCCCTGTAGAACTGCATATCCAAACAGATCATCACACTGCAGATAGAGAACTTGCCATACCATACCTCTGAGTACAACTATTATGCACAAGTTTTAACCCCATATTATTATTAGATCTGATTGGGATTTTTATCTCCTCAATGAAATTTGCAGTTGTGAGGGGACAGGGGTAGGGTGGGACGACAACAACAAAACCCACAAACAAACAAAAAAACCACACAAGGTGACCAGATTTTGCCAGACTGTAATTTGCCACAGGAAGTACTTTCTGGTTTCTTCACCATGTTTAATATTTTGTGGAAGCCATGAAACAGAATGTAGCATGGGATACATACACCACACTGCAAAACTATCTAACCCATGCTGATGAAGAGAGGCACCTGGACTAAAATTTTCTTAGCACATTTTCAAGGTGTATAATATTATATTGGTTCTAAAAAAAAAAAAAAAGTCAAATATTTCTATACTACATTGCTCTTCAGAGGTCCATGTTCATAAAAATTTTCAATATTGATTCCAGTTCATGACAGAAACTTATCAGGCTATCAGAATTTTCTATGGGTAATTATGTCCAGTGTTAACAGAGCTCTAATAATATTTATCTTTTACACTACAGGTTCTCTCCCAGAATGTTTTACATTTCAGTACTTTCGGGACACGACAGGCATCAGGAATTTGTAGACAATTACTCTCTTTCAATATCTTAATTCTGAAGGAACCCAGAGCACTGTTACCAAATACAAAGTGAAAAACATGCCTCCTACATAAAAAGTTACAAGCTCTCCAACACAGGTGGCTGGGTTGGTTTCTTTTTGCTATTTTTCTCCCTCGAATCAAGAGGGAAAAAAACTAAAAACAACCCTCCAGGAACTGCATATCCTTAGAATAAAAATTAAATCCTTTCATAGACAAGCTGTGGCATGAAGTCTTCTGAGTACCCAAAACGCTGCCAATAAAAGTTCTATATACACATACAAAGGTTGTTAATACTCATAGTATTTTCAAGCCTGCCACCTGGAGCTTCATGACACATGTCAGACTTCCACAGCCTCCTAGGAAAGCTGTGCGCACAGAGGTCTTTGTCAGACACTTCCTCTGATTCGTATTCTCTACGACATGTACTTATATCACTGTTACTCTGGTTAATAAACTGACCCTGAAAACATACCACAAATCACCACCATGAAAGAGTTTATGTCTCAGCTTCCTGACTGGATTCAAAGTTCAAATGATAAACTCATCAGTGGGTGCACTGCTCTTTTGGCTAGTGCAAAATCTGTTGCTAGCTGAGAACTATTAATCTTCCAAAAAGAACTACAACACCTTACTTCAGATGATAGCTTTGTGGTGGGGAACACAAGAAAAGTTGCATGGCACTCATTGCTGACCCTTGCCATTAAAATGCCATTTACCAACTCTTCAAACCAGGGATTCAAATCCAGAGGGCAGCTCGCCAACAAGATCAAAGTCAGCAGGAACTCCGCCCAAGTAAGTATTAGTAAGTGCAAGAATAAGGCACTTATCCAGAATGCAAATATTTCTTCATTATTCAGCATGTGGAATTCCCATTGAAGGAAATGAAAGCACCATGTGTGCAGAAAATGCAAGCGATATCTACAGCACGGATCAAGGGAAAGAATTTTGCCTGCAGTGCTACAAAATCTTAATCATTCATATAGCTCAAGAACCTCAGGCTGTGGAAGAAAAAGAAAAAGAAAAAGGTTGCACATACTCTGTGTGAGAATCACACCATCCATATTTCAAAACCTTCTGAACTGGAATAGGGTTGCTTTTCTATGCAAAACCCATCAAGTTTCTTCACTTCTTCAGCTTGGTAACTGAAACAGAGATTGAGGTTTTGCAAATAAAACTAGGCTAATTCTTATACTCAAATAAAAGTATCCTGATATCCTTAAATGACAATAACTTAGTTTTATATTTCAGAAATGCAGCATTTCTAATGCTAACCTAGAGGCAAACTGACTTTTGCAGCACATTTATAACTTTTTGAACGAGAATATGGTACCTGCTTCTGTGTCGGCAGTTCTAGAGGACTGAAGTACTTTATTTTAGTTCACCATTCCGATATGGAAATTGGAGAACTTGCTTTCCTGTAGCCAAGATTCAGAATTAGACTTTATTTACAAGTAATTCAAGGCTTCAGTTGACTGAAAGATGCATCATTCATAGACAATGATTTTACTTGTAAACTTAAAAGCTGGACAAGTGACAAACTGACTCAAATACATCTGTAACTAAACGGCTGAGGTATGAATCATTATCATTCATAGAGGTCAGACTACTCAAGCTTCAGCAAAGTTCTTCTGATGGTTAATATTCTTGAAAGTGTTTGCAAATACCCCAAGTTGCATGTTGCTTTCTCATTGTCATTCACCATTTGCTATTCCCTGTCAAAATGTTTCAGTCATTAAACTAGAGAGCAGAAAATATACCACATGCCAAATCACACACTGTGAATAATAAAAGTAGACAATTTGTGAATGGTTTGTGAACAAAGTCAGATCTGGAACAGAATTCATACAAACTTTTTAGCAGACATCTGAATAACAGACCTCTTCCCATTGAGAAGCAATGATTTGCAGGTTGCTTCTCAATTAAAAAGAAAACAGTTAAATTCATCAAGCTTTGCAATTTGAAAAGTACTATTAGTGTAGTCCTAATATTTCATCTCTATTTCTGCTTTCAAAGTGGCTGTCAAGAGACTACTTCAATTTACCTTTTCTGTTCTGACAAAAATAACATTTGTTGTAACTTTAAGTTGAAAATGCTTATTTGGAACATATCTCAAAATACATTACAAGTGAATATTGATTATCTCAGAACCAAGAATCCTAAGTCCAGGAAACACAAAGAAAAAGTTAAATATTACAAGAAACCTAAGCATATAAAGATAAGTTCAATGGGTTCAGCTTTAATTCTGTCCACCATACTTTTCAGAAAACATGCTGAGAATAGACTGAAACCCCTAAATGTTCAATATTCAGTATGCAAAGTGGCTTGTTATTTTGTTCTCTCTCAGAGAAGCTGTACAAAGCTCGCTTTTCTTACTGAACCAGTACCCAACCATTTTGTAGCAAAGATGCACGTGACCATCAAGCTCTGACTTCTCTTATACAGTCACACAACAAAGCTGAAAATTTACTTTTGCAAGCATTCATATTACTAAGTCTGATTATTTGCAGAAAGCTAGCTCAAAAGTAAAAAAAAAAAAAAATAAAGCCTCCAAAGCACTTGTAACTGGGATTGCTTTTAGTGTTATCAACCACACAGCTCACACGCAAATGGAGTAGATTACCACAATGGCTAGGGTGTGTTCATTACTCAGCTTTCCCATTTGTTTAAAGATTGATATTCTCATGGCACCTCTTTGGACTAACATCAGTGCATCCAGTGGCGAAACACAGCGTTAGACCTTTATAGTGTGCATGCTACAACATAAATCTACACTGCCCACATCTGTTCTCAGTATAGAATACCCCTTCCCTAAAGCAGGAGTTTTACAGCTGATCAGATTACATTTTCCATGTCCTGCTCACGGTGCTCATTTTAGATGGAATTTTTTTCTACACAGAAGATGAGCACAAGGCCTGTGTGCTATTTAAGCCGCAATTAAGCCCTCAGAAATAGGTCTTAAGTGATGCATAGGCTGTTGTCAGCTCTCTAAATTTCACCCTGTGTAATTTGTTCCATCACCCACTCACATTATGTTATTGTCTACGGCTTCAGAAAATTACTACTAGTGCATTCATAGCTTCCATTCAACAAAGAGGCTCAATGATTGTTTTCTTTAACGCCCTCTGAGCTTCCCATACTGGCTGTTGTGCTTTTTCAAGTACATTTCCCCAGTATGAAATTTCTCCTCCATCTTGTATGAGAAGGAGTATAATTTAGAGTTTACCCTGCAATATCTCATCAGGGAAAAACAATTGGATATGCACTATTTCCATTCTTAACATTATAGTGACCTCTAGAGTAAGAAATGCTGCACACCTGATAAATCATCTGGATAACTAAGAGAAGCAGAAAGTAAGATGCAAACTACCATGAGCTGCTTGCTCTCAGGAAAGGTCCTGGGAACAAGGCATTGAGGCAGCATAGAGCCCTCAAGGCTGAGACAGATCTGGGTCAGCTGGTAACTTGGGATAAGCATCTGGCCATGCCATAGCCTTCATGGGTAGTTCCAAGAGTCCCACAACAACCCCATGCAGTATCCTATATTTTGATTCATATCCCAAGGGCCTAGAAAACTTAAGGCTTATATAGATTGGCAACACTTCACATAGCATCAGTTATTTTCTCTTATTTCCACTTTGCAAAATAATAGTATTTTAAGATCTGAACACATTCTGAGCTATGTATCTTCCGCTGAAAGCATTCCTGTAGCAATCTACGATATGTACTGTTTTCTTTAATAATATCAGTTTCTTTTGTTTTCTCTTTTACTTTGTCTGAACACTTACTAAAATATCAATTAAAATATTTCCTAAACATGAGTGTGATTTTTTAAGGTTGGTTTTTTGTTTGGGTTTTTTTTGGTTGTTTTGGTTGGGGTTTTTTTAAGGCATCAAAAGCACATTTCAAAAAGACTCAGCTTAAAAGTAGACTTTATTTGTCATCACCTAGATTTCTCCAGGAAACTCCTGTGGTATCTTATTGGTGAATTACTAAAATACAGCTTCACTCTCAGAATGAGAGCAGAAAACAATTGCTTTACACCATGTTGTCTGGACCTCTTAGGTATAGTCGAGATATAAAAAGAGCAAACAATATGTCAGTAAGGGTAAGAGAACTCATTAAGAGACACATTGCTCCCATTCAGGCCCCAGTCACACTAGAAGAACAATATGAACAATCCCTACCATTTTCAAGAACTACCCTCAGAATTAGCTATCTAAGTTACATTGTCACTCAACTGCCTAAAAAGTTTATTTTACAAACCAAGTAAAAAGTTGTCTGGACTTTTGAAACTGTCTTATAATCAGAGACATTTTGGGTGATGGTTTTATTTGCACAGTAATTGCCTTTAACATATGATAGCTCCTCATATCCAGCAACATTTTTTCTTTCTTTTCCAGTGTAAGACAGCCATTTTTGTTCACTCTTTCCCTTATGTGAAGTCAGGCCAATTTGTAACAAACAGGTACGGTCCCAGGCAAGTCCTGTGAACTTCTGCTGACTGGAAAGCAGTAAGCAATTTTCTTTGATCTTCTGTATTACTTCAGCACAGCTCACAGTAAATTTAAGAACAGCATTGGTGAAAGTTTTTCTGTTAAGAGAAGTCCTCTAAGAATTACATTAATACTTAAAAAGCCCTTCAAAGAGGTATATTGCGCTACAAAAAGCTTTTCTATGATTTTTTAAAATAGCATTTTCCAATAAGATGAAAAGAAAGCTTCATGCTTAAGGTTTCAAAAGGTAGACAGCTTGTACTGATTTTCTACATTAATTCCGTTTATGAACAAACCCAGCACATACTTTTTCATATAACCATAAAAAGCTCAACCATCAATAAGCACAGGTCAGCATTAAGGTTTTTCAAACAGTCAGGAGCAAGTGAAACAGCAGGGTCCACAACCAACTTGGTATTAAAACATAGGGTACAGAGTTCAAGCAGTAAAGGATACAACAGGTTTCTGGAAAAAGGAATTATTTTTTCCAGACTAGCTTATATACCAACAACATGGACGGACATGGCAACCAGCAAGCAGCAGTCAGGGACAGGCTCACCTTGCTTTAGCTGAAACGATTCCGCACTAGGACAAACACAGCACCCACTGACCACAAATGCAATCACACACAACAAAAGCACAAGTACTTAACACCTCCAGTGCTAGCAGCTTGACCATCATGAGAAACAATCTGATCCCACAAGGACAATCCCTCTGACTAGAAGTCTCCTAGCATCCACCACATACCCATAATAGTCCTGCTGTAAACCATCAAATTCTTGCACATCTTATTGGGCAACTAAAGATAACACTACCCTTTTGGTACAGGGGGAAACTGAGCTAAAACATAATACAAAACTCTCTAGAAGCCACCACAGTGGGGTTGCAGGTGCTTTAGGTTAATCCTAAAGACTGCAGGGAAGTTAATGGGTCTTCAGCCCTGCAGCTGTGAGGAACCAACAGCTGATGGGCCTTAAACTGCACCTTCTTTTCTTAAGGGGAACACGTGCCTAAAGCAGTACATATAGCTCTTCTCTGAGCCCACTTTTGGTCTTGCTGTACAGCACTGTGTGAGCCTCCCAGCAGTCCCAAGGTGTCTCTATGGCTGCATGCTGAGATATGCCATCCCCAAGCCTTAGCACACATTCAGGCTGATGATCCATGGCCATGGTACAGAACTAGATGAGTACGGTATGTATGCCTGAAGTGCAGAGTCACCCTCAGCATGTAGATTCAAAGAGGACTTAACCAGTGACATGGCATGTTGTCTGTAATGCCATTCAAGGCAGAAGACACCCCAGAGGGAAAGGATCTGATTCAGATGTAAAGAAGGATAGAGGGCTGGAGGTGTGTCCCTGTACCACTTTGGAGTTAAAGACACATACACACACGCACGTGCAAGGCTGTGATGCAAATCACCCAGCAGAAATTAAATCTCCAGAGGAAGTCTACAGCTGAGTCAGTGTGGGGAGGTGGGTTGCAGTCTGTGAGCACTGCTATGATTAGATATCAGTGATGGAGTGGCTTCAATCTGACCTAGAAGGAAGCCACCAAAGCCTGCAATTTATTTACCTGTTTTACATGTTTTACCTCCTAAAATAAAAATCAATATGTGTCAGACTGGTGATGTTTAAATGTATAATTCCCTTTATAGTGAACTGATGCTTCCCTCTGCCTGCATGATAAGCAGTTCTGGGAACACAAAGTAGGAAAAGACCTTGGAGAGGAGATAAGAGGGGCTCAAGAGACTTGAGGTTACTGGAGGCGCTGGAGGAGGAAACAGTAAAATCAAACTCTTAAAAACTGCTCAAGGTTAAAACCAATGTGCATTGTTGAGATGTACTGCTTTGTTTCCTAATCTCAGAGTTAAGAGAAATAGAAGAGCAGACTCATTGTCTTCAGGGCAGGACTAGGAGACAGACAAGTAGATAGGTAACCAAAAGTCAACAGTCCAAGAGACAATAAGAAAAGCAAAAGGGAGAGTGAGAGGACAAAGCGTGCCAAGAAGGCGAGCCGTGCTCTTCCAGAACTGAGCTGTGCGTGCAAAACGAGCCATACTCGGGCCCTGTTTCATTAGGAGCTGAAGGAAATACTCTGCATGGAACAAATACAAAAGTCAGGGGTTAATCTTCATTCTTACTGTCATGTGAAATGTGAGGATGCAGTTATCTTTTTTAAGAGCACCTGGGCTGATCAGCAGTCATTGCCACCCTCTAACGACTATGCTGTTTGTAATATTTTACTTTATTTTTTTTTTTACATCTCTGACTGTTTCAGCCTATTCCTGACCCAGAAACGAAAATAATTAACCCTGCTGTTGTTATTCATTATCTACTCTCTTCCTCATGTAATAAATGTTTGGCTCTTGGCTCTTGAGTAAGGAGCAGTGGGCAATGACTGAAGTCTTGTGGGCAAAGCTGGGGGACACTGCCAGCAAGCCTTTACAAGTAGAAAGGGTGATGCATTGGACACTGTGCTTTGTTATAGTTTGTAAGAGTCTCAAAGTATGCTGGGTTTGTATCTATGCTCTACCATGCTGCTCCTTATTGAATTACTTGCATATTTAAAAAAACAGTGATGTTCCTGTCTCTTCAGTGGCATACACTTGGCTGCCAGCCTGTGCGATTAGACCAGGTCAAAATGTACAAGGAAATGCAGTGCATAGTGTGACAGCACTGGGGACATAGGGGTGGGGCAGGAATATCCCAACTTTGACTGAACGGAAAGCTTAACATGACACAAGGTCATTATATGAAGAAGCTAATTTTTTTCTGTTGATAAAACTAAGCCAACTTTTCCAGTAGGGACAAAGAATCACTGGACAGTGTCCTTCTATGAGACCACACTCCCAATCTCACCTGAAAATTTAGCATACAGTGCTATGGTGGCGGCTACTGGTGTCACAGGTCTGCTGAGAGCACCTAAGAGATCCCTTTGCCCTTGCAAGATAAAGCATCCACATCTAGGAGAAGTTGAAACGTGTGCCATCTAGGGCATTCATAGGCTTGTTGCTTTGGCTACACACCAGTTCCACCTCAGGGATGAGTAACAGCCATTTGTTGTTTCTCAAAAAGTTTAAGCCAGTTTACACAGGCCACCAGAAGACAAAGTCAAGCCCTCTTACAGAAACTCATGCACAATGCCTGTGCTGTCAGGTCCTTTGTGCACCAACACAAGCATTTGTCTGGCCAAGATTTTCCTTTGTAGTGTTAGTTTTAACTCAGATCCGTTTCTTGGCCTTCTTCTCTGGAAGAGTGTGGAAGAAGGGAACATACAGGATAAGGGATGAGAATGGGCAGGCAGCAGCACAATCATCCAGAAGTAGTGACAGCTTTTCATGACTTTAGATGATTTTGAAATTATGGCACAAGTTGTATGATACCATTCTTGGATGGCTGGATAACTAGAACTTCCTAAATAAGGATTACAAGTGATAAATATTTAATGAGCTAATAGATATACATGACATGCAGTTAATACTCTTTCTGGGAACAAACGTCAAATTATTCAATTGCTCTAAAAGACAGCCATTTGTTAAACATGCATGTGAGAAAAAGTAGTCTAATGTGAACATCTGAGTTTAGTTAATAATGAAGAACATGAATGTGGTCAAAATGTACAGTCATTCAGAACCAAAACAACGTCGTTTGGACGTGAGCAATGTTTTTGTGGCATTCAACCAGTTCTCTGAGGATTTTATGAAGCTCTAAGGCTTCGTCGTATCAGGCTCCTTTCTGACATTTGGAAGCCAGGTATCGTAAAAAGTTTAAAGGCCAGGGAAGGGGGGAGAAAGGAGGCAGTGAAGAAGGGGAAACATCATGGAAGGGACACTTCTTTCCAGCTCAAAAGAATCTACTGAGCTAAAAATGGCAATTTTCTCAATGAACCCTGAGGAGTTGCTGCCTGACGTGTGAGCTCTCAACCTGACTTTCCTAGCATAATCCTCTGTAAAACAAAGTAGATAATGGTATGTACTTAGGGTGACAACCGTGGGAGGGATTTTCCCCAAACTACTTTGAAACATTACTGTTTACTTCTCACTGTATGAATAGAGAGTCTGTGAACTGAACTTCCACAAAGGCATGCTTTGAATATTTATTTACTTTAACTCATGTTTATTGTCCTCACCTAACTTCTACTCAAAGTTGAGCTTTATTTGTAAGTGAAACCAGTTTGAGTCAGATTCAAGGCCCATCAGATGAAAATGAATGAAGTCTCTCTGTCTCACTACATCAGCTCAGGGTTTAGCCTTGAGGGCAGATTCTTAAAAGATTTCAGAGAAAATTTCAAGTGTTCACCATGTCCATCCAGGGCTATGTTACCAGCAACAGTCAACCACCACACTAGGGGACAACCAGCACCCAGGCTCTGATCATCAAAGGTTGAGCTAGATTCTGGTCACTTATTTGGGTGCCTATATAGAAATGAGGCTCTCTGCATATCTTGCCTAGGGCAATCAGCCTCAGACAACAGGATTTACCAGCTTCCAGATCAGTCTGGGTTCCAGAGGCATTAATCATGAAAAATTCAAAGAATGGAAAAATAAACAAATGGTAAAATAAAATAAAAGAAAGATCAAGCAATACTTTTACTAGATTAAAACCTGGCTCATGGATTTTTGATGTTTTGGGGGTTTTTTAACCAGTTTAAATTTAAAACTGTTAAATTAACAGGCCCATCATATTTACTTATTGATTTGTCAAGTAGCACCAAGTCAGTATATAGGCAGAATTGTGTATGATGTAAATATAAAAGGGTATCCCAGACAACTGCAGCATTCCCCATAGCAACAAGTCATGTGAACTCTTCAGAAAATGTAAATAAAACCATGAAGTCATGTCATTGTGCACGAAAATCCTGCAGAGTAACTGCCCTACAGATATGAACTCTGTAATAATCTATCCTCCTTGGAAGCCTAGGTGATTTTTTCCCCACAGCTTTGTGCGTATGTGTGTCTGAAAGGAGTTTCCTTCATTTAATAGCTTGCATTCTGTCCTGGGGCTTGTTAGTACAAAGGAGACAAGTCTAATTTTGCTAATCCATGCTGTGAAGGGAGTCAAACAGCATTTCCTATATTCTCTGCCAGTATGAAACAAAATCACACTTCTATAAGGTTCTTAATACTATCTCACAAGATAAACTTCTGTTGCTGATAATACCTGACACGTTTATGTATGAGCACACCAAAAAAACTTCAGGACAAATTGATCCCTGGTGTAACTGTATTGAATTTACTGGAATTAAACTAGCACTAACCTGGCATATTATGGGGTCAAGTCAATAAGCTGGAGAGCCTCTTCCTCCTGAAGGCTCACCCTGACAGCCAAGGTTAACGGTGCCAAGCAGAGCTCTTGCCACTTTCCTAAAGTCACCAAAAGCTTGACCTGGCATTACACAACAGTGACAGACAGCTATTGTAAGGGTTCTGTTTTTCCTTCCTCCTCTTCAGACAGCAGAAATCTGGGCAAGGAAGAAAAGTTCAAGTCAGTGTAGTTCACCAAGTGCTCATGAGGGTCTGTGCCAACATCTAAAAAGTCAATGGGAACATCTCAAAACCACCAGCATAGCAGATTTTAGGAGAGCAGTAGAAGAAGAGGTAAACTATGAATACAAAAACTGCAGTTTTGCAAAGGAGATTAGGAGGAGTATATGAATCCCAGAGGGACCCTCAATACCAAAGTCTCTTACCAGAGTTCAGAATTCTGCTAAATTTGGCCTAATTTGCTTCAAATTACTTTCTATTTTTCCTAAGGTGGAAGCCTAACAACACTTTCCAAAATCTAGTTCTGTTGATTTTACTAGTTGGGGGGGGAAAAAGTGCTGCCATTTGAGAGACTTTGATCTTTCCAGCTTTCCCTCTTTTGAAATCAACAATAAGCATTTCTCTTCACTTGGGAGACATTTATGGAAGATGAGAGAAAATACTGTTCAAGAAGTATAATCTTTTGTATCAATACTTTCAAGTTTACAAGATCCATAATCTGATCAATGCCCATGTGTGATCCTGCTTTGTTTGGGTGGGATCTGTCTTTCATTGTTGATCTGGACAGCCCAGGACTGGACTCATCAGAGCACTCTAGTATCTGCTTCAACCTTAGTATCAATAATGTCAGCAACCAACTTTGGCAAGGGCAGCAAAACACACCCACCTCCAAAAGCTTGATGACCCTGCTTAAATACAGCTCAAATACAAGGCAGAAGTGGGTAGGGGAGAATCTTGACTTAAGGAATACAGTTAGATTTGTTTCAAATTGTGAAATTTTAATCTAATTGCAAATCTTTATTTGTGCATTGTGTTAATAGCAGGAAGGCTCCCTGCAACCATGGAGCTAAGACAGCAGACTAAACAGGTGCATACAGGAGAAGGACATCCATGCAACACGAAGGTCTTCTGATTACAATGGCAATTAAAAGGCTCAGGGAGAGGCTAAGTGAGGCTTCACACTCATGTGGCATATGGGCAACAGAAGCCCTCTCTTTCGTCGTTTAGGCACAAACTCTTCTGCACCTCAGGATTTTTGCACTGCACTGTTACCTACCTGCTAGGCTGGTAGATAACAGTGGTGCATGTATCTTTGTCTTGCCTTAATAATTAATAAGCAAGCTCCTCCCACCTCCAATGGAGAAATTAGCATGTCAAGACAGCCTTTACCCAGTTTATCACTGGACAAGTGAGGCAGAAAAGCTCTGAAGTTAGGAGCAATATTTTGCAAATATAAAGTTTGCTCATCTGGTTACTGACTAAGGACACTAAAGCAAATGAAATTGTCCAAGAGTTCACCTCCATCTCCCACTGACATTCTTGCCTGGCAGTAACTTTGAACTCCACACAAGAAGTCCTCATGTCATGTAGTAAGAGGAGAAAGATCACATCAATCTACTGAGATACCCATCTGTCTGAGGTATTGTAGGGTACTTGAGAGAATATATTGTGTTTGCAATTTATAGCATCACCACGCAAGGGTTCATCTTAAATGACATGTTCATAGAAGACAAACCAAAGAAGTGTTACCTTTGTGGCAAAGTGTTTTACAGTACAACGTGCATTCAACAGATTGGAAATTGTAAATGCCCATAGCAATGTTCAGGGCTGCTTTGACAAACAAACATTGTACTTTATATATCTCCTAACTGCAAGGGCATCAACTTGCGGCTTCTGCAGACAGCACTGTAACTTGAAACAACATATATTCTGCCAAGGTGAGTAGCTCCAGAGAGTAGCTTTCAACACCAGCGAGGGGAAACACAGCGTCCAAGAGCCTCAGTTCTAAAAGGCACAGGAGAGGCTTCAGATAGCTGTAGGGGTGATGGCCATTAGTGACCATACATCTGAAATTCAAAGAGGTGGCTACTTTTATGTGGCATATATCTGTGTTGTCCATCTTTGAGCCTGCTTCCTACCTGTCTGAGCAATGTGTCCATGAAAGAGGCTGGCAGCCCACCACCACCAAATACATATGCTGGGGCCTCTGTGGACACAGACCCCTTGAAGCAAGCGACAAGCTTTGCAGAATTAAGCTCGTCTCAGGCTATTTGTCAGACTGTCTGTACTGATAACCTTCACAACTGTAGGATCTCAGACATGTGCACAAGGCAATATTTGCTCATTTATTGTTATATGTATTTGGCAATACATGGCAAGAATCTGACCATTATCAATGAATAATACTTCAATAAAGTAGCTCTCTACTAAAGCAATGACTCTGAAAACAGATACTGTACTGCATATAATGACAAGAAAATATCTATTGTTGAAATAACCTTTCTAAAAAGAACATTGCAGGCCCTGGTGTTCTCTATAGATGTTAAAGGAAATCTCTCATCATCACCATCCCAAAGAAATAAGTGCACTATTTTGGATAAGTGCCCATGTCTCGGACACACCATACGGTAGCTATGTCTTCACAATGTGTTAGTTATATTAAAATGTTTATGACATTTGCATGAGCTATGCGGAAACTTCTCAGTGCCATTTACAGTCCCACAGAAGGACAATTCTGGAAGTTATCCAACATAAATGATTGAAACTGCCATTCCTCAGTGACCAAGGCTGCAGAAACTCGCAGCACAAACTGTATTAATGTGCCCTATTCACAGTATCCCTGTGGCTACCCTCCCTGCCCTACCTCTCACATACGTGCATTGCACAGATATCCTAGTCCACAGAAGGAAAGCACTTCCTTGGAGCAAATGAGCAGAATCAGTGAGAACAAGGCTTAGAGGCAGCAGGTTCACAGGAAATTATACCTCAGAAGTAAATGCCAGAGATGGAAGATGCAATGGAACAGCAGAGTGAAATTGAAGGCAGAACCCCAAATCTTTAAACATTCAGAATAGCAATACTGCATGGTAGAAAAACACAAAGGGAGTGTCACATTTAAAGTGGGGGAGGGAGAGCAGACAGAAACAATCAGCTTTGAGACAAGTTAGGAGACAGGGAAAACTAAGGAAAAAACAAACAAACAAACAACAAAACACAACTGAAAACGAAGCAAAACAAAATCAGCAAGAGACTAACACAAACCAACCAACCAAAAAAAAAAACCCAAAAAAACTCCACTGCAGAAGATGAGACTAGCCCCTGGTATGCTGCAGATCTTCAGTTCCCAAGACAGGGTGCCAACAGGAGGCACATTCAATGAAAGTGCCCTTGGTAAGGGCTACAAGGAGGCTGAGTGCAGAGCCTAGCAGAGAAATGAACTCCTGGCTAAAGACTAGAACATTTCTGTGTGAATAAAGGACGTAAACTGAGGTCATGCTGAGTGTAGAGCTCCAAGGTGAAACACACATGGATTTTCCAAGGGATTAATGGGTCTTTTATTTCCTTTCCAAACTGTTGCACTGACAGCAGCTACCTAACCAGTTGCATCTATGCTGAGAAACCTAAAGGAATTGGGCAATGTACAGTCATTTCAAAGAGATTTAGGTCAGGTCTTGTCAGGTTTTTCTATGTTAGTAGCAAGAAGAGAATCTTAAACTTTGTCCTGTTTGACTGAGCAGGTAAATATCAAGTTTATTCGTTTGTTCTTTTATTGGAGCTGGTGGTGTGCCTCATGTTTTCCCATAGTTTACTCATTCACATCACACATATATTGGGTTACAGGATTTAGTTTCCTCCCTATTAAAATTCACCCCTTCTAAGGTGGAAATTGCAAGGAGAGACCTTTACGCAGCAACACTCATCAAAAGTTTGCAAGACAAGGTGTAAAAGTTATGTGGGTAGGCATTATCCAAGCCAGTGTTGCGTAAATGAGGTGAGAATAAGCCATAAGGGTACTGGCTCTACTTTTCACCTCAGCAGCACCACCCACAAAAGCTCATTATCAGAGCTCGCACTCTGGTCTGGCACTACTGTAATTTGGGACAACAGCCATCATCCAATATTGCTTCCCTCCTGCTCTTTTGTGGCCAGTGTTTCCTTCACATGTTACCAAATAGAATGAAAACATCATGAACAGATGAGAGCACAGCAGAAATTCCCAGGATTTCCCGAGGAGTTAGTCCTAGGGAGGCTGTGCTAAGAAGCAGTACATCCCCTACAGTCCCAGGCATCACTCATGAGAAAGGCTGAGACATTTTGCCTAAGACCATATTAGATGCGATGGATAGATAGCATGGGAAGGGAATCAGCAAGGACCCTAGTTCAGTTATCTACATTTGGGTGTAAAATCTCAGGGTGAGTTTGGATCACCATAAAAAATTTTAGCTAAGTACTGACTAGGTTTGGAAATATGCCTTCCCCTTTCATTTTCAGTACACCTGTAATCTGACTGTGTGATCTTAACTGTACTTTTTATCCAGAGGAAATGAGATTGCATCTTTTACGCACTAAACATTGCTCACAGCCTCCCAAGGAACTTGGCTGCATGAGGAATCATCCAATATACTGGAATCGCCTCTGGGCCAAGGTCATTTCTTTAATCTCATCTCTTCTAAATATTATTTCCATGAGACACATCATTCCTTTTTTGCACCTATTACCTGGAGGTGTTTGCTTGGCTGCCTTTGCTGGTCTTATAGAAATAAATTGTATTTTTAGAGTTCTGGTAATGTTGCTTTTTGTGGCCAGAGATGTTCAGAAAATGTAGCAGAACCAAGTTACAGGATTTTTAGGTAAATCGCATTTAAACTCCCTAGAATGGATGGCCAACAAAGCCTCCAGAGAATTGTTCTGACAGCAAATTCCCCTGTTAGGATTTTTGCAACTTTTTGTAAATCTACAATTGACCACCCTCAGCTATCTGTTTGCATTTATTTTAGCAAGCTGAAGATTTTTTTGTTAAATTTGCATTCTTTCTGTAGGGTGCTTTAGCCTTATCAAATCTTCCAAAATTTTTTAAAGCTAAACAGACGAAGCTGCCTTGAAAGTTATCCCTGCAGGTAAAGGTCTTCCTTTTTTTTTTTCCTCATGGCTCTTCACCCCAAATTTTCAACATGCCTTTGGAGCTACTGTCAGTAGGACTTGACACCAAAGGCATGGAAATACAGGCTTGTGAGTATTTCTGCAGTGATAATACCACTTCTTCTATCCTGTGCAGCATTTCTAACTGTATTCAGCATTGCAACAGGCCTTTCCCCTTTCCACTTCTATGTTTTTAATACTGCTCCCTTTTTGACAAATCATAAAATAGGAATGGAGAAGCTTCAAGGAAGGGCAAAAACCAGTTATTAACATGCAGAAGACATTAATGAGGATACAGATCAAATAAAATTTAGTGGAAAGAGGACATAAATTAGAACTGACATTAACAGATGTTTATGAAAAATAACTGGAAAAGAGATTGTAAAGGTTTACTTTGTCTCACACTGTATCAACAAGAGGCGCACCAATGAAATTAAATGGCAAAGAAGAAGGGATGATAGGAAATCTTTTTTCCCAGAAGACATAATTAATTTGTGATGCATTTTCCATGAATCACTATAAGGCCAAATTAACAGGATTTAAAAAACATCAGAATGTTTCTATCAATAAGAATATCCAGGTACATTTAACCACAAATAAAATGCAGGAGGAACAATAACCTTTAAGAAATCTATAAGTGCTGAAAAACCTAACTTCTATCATGAAAGACATATCCTTTGAAAGCACCTCACACAAGTATGATCTGTTGTTGGAAGCAAGAAAGTGAATTTGATGCTGCATTTAGGAGAGCTATCTGTATATCCGTACACATCTAGCTTGGGATTTTCCATCAACCCCACAAAAGTATCCATTTTTCTCCAGAAGTGCAGTTCTGCCCACTGTTGGATTGTTTTCAAGTTTATGTTTGCTTTCTCTTGATAGGGCTAATCTGTTAATTAAAAGATAATAAAGTGGAAAATCCCCCTCCCTCTCCATCCCCTCTTCCTCCCATTTAAAGCCTCTTTTTGTATAATCCTTTCAACATTGCTGCGCACACTATTAATGTGGGGTTTTTTGTTGTTGTTCAAAGCATACTTAGTATAAAAGCAGCCTTCCAGTATCTGAAGGGGGCCTACAAGGATGCCGGAGAGGGACTCTTCATTGGGGACTGTAGTGACAGGACAAGGGGTAATGAGTTAAAACTTAAACAGGGGAAGTTCAGGTTAGATATAAGGAAGAAGTTCTTTACTGTGAGGGTGGTGAGGCACTGGA